>VMDO01002955.1:0-154309 GCA_007922755.1 Pedetes capensis | reverse complement strand
AAAAAAAAAAAAAAAAAAAAAAAAAAAAAAAAAAAAAAAAAAAAAAAAAAAAAAGAAAAAAGAAAAAAAAAGAAAGTGTGTGAGAGAATACATTGACCAAGATTCCAGGGGATGCAGCAAAAATTCAAAAACCTAGCTGAAGACGCTGGCCTTACCAGAGAGAAAATATAATTAATTCCTTCTTAGCCACAGGAGCAAGGGGGAGTGATGGACCTAAGGGGGCAGGTGCGAGCCAGGGGGAGGTTGGATCATTTTTATAACTAGAAGGGGCCTGGAGGACCATCTTGTACTGCTTTATGCATAACTAGGATTCACCAGTCTACAGCCACCCTGGTGTCTGATGTTGTCAGATCTTGGAAGCTAAGCAAGGTTGGGCCTGGTTAGTGCTTGGATGGGAGACGACCTGGGAATAGCGGGTACTATAGGCTTGGGAGAAGGACTCGGCAGATCATTTCTGAAACAATCAGCCTTTGAAAAACCTATCAGAGAAGCATTGACAATAAGGCTGGGCATGGCACAGTGTCCGGGAGTGTTTTGTTCTGTTGTACATAGGATCGCTATGAGCTGGACCTGTTTCCATGGCACTTAACAATAACAACAGGACTCACAAAGAGTAAGATAACATTTCAAGTAAGAGCAAGGCCTCAGCTGGAGTTGTAAAGTATGAATTTGCCAAACAGAATTTTGGGGCTGAGAGCCAAGGAGGAAATGAAGCTGTCCATCAGGATAGGGGATGCCCATGTGTGGGGGGCATCGTCCAGGACCAGTTGAGGTACCCAGAGATGGAAAGCATCAGGTCAAAGAACCCTGCATTTGGGATGCTAGGAAGGTCAATGACAGCATTAACACTGCTAAGCATCAATAGTTAGCATTAACACCGCTAAGCATCACTAGTTAGAGAAGGGACCTTGATTCAGGTGCCAACGGGGAAAGAACATCACATGGCTGTGCAAGTTCACAGCAGAACAGGGAAAACTCAGGCTGTGGCGTGGAACAGACCCGAGCGTGAACCTTGGATCTGCCGTTTGTGGGCCACAGGCCTGAGGTCTCGACAGACCTGGGGAGAGAGCCATGGCGCCTGCCCAGGTGGACGGCATTTCAGGACCTGCCTAGGGTCTTCACTCCCTCCCTGTCCTGATCCTGTCACTCACTGGGTTGTGATGGGAGGGGACAGTGAGGAAAGAATGCTCTCCCGCCGCAACCATCAACAAGGAAAGAACCCACTCTCAGTCTGATCACCGACGAAGCAAGAACTGTCTCCTCGTGACCACCGAGACCACCAACACGGGTGTTTGCCCCTGGAAGGCAAAAGCCCCTGAGGCTTTTCCTTTCTCCCATCTCCAACAGCGTCCTGAGGGCTGCAGGAGTCCGCGCCCCTCACTGGAGGGTCCCAAGTGAATTGTATTTAGTATCTGTGTGCGCAGCAGCGCCACCCATCTGAACCTCCAGGCCAGACCGGGAGGTGCGTGCCCCACATAGAGTTGGACCCACCACGGCAGCCCTCTGTGTCCCTCCTCCATAGCCGTACCCCAGCATGGAGGGGAGGCTGCAGCCACACAGCATTGCTCTCCATAACGAAAAGCCTGGGCTCTCGTCCTCGCCCCTGGGTGAATTAGGAGTTGTGGGGCCTCACCTTTCTGGGGTCATGGAACCTGGCCTGGTCACTGGCTCACGAGGACCTGGGTCTGGACATCGTCTGCCAGGAAGCCCAGCTGCCCTGTCCCAGCCCTGCAGACCACCCAGCTGCCTGTCCTCTTCCTCCTCCGTTTCAATGGCGTCAATGGAGACGTTCCGAGTTCCCATCCAGCAGCAGCTGAGAAGGGTCCCTGGCCTTGCTCTGGTCAGGCCTGGCCGGCCAGTCCCGTCTGTAAGCCACTCCTTCACCTCCGTGAGGGCCTTCCTAACCGAGCCCAGCAGGCAGTTTGTCCACCTTCTTTCCCACTTATTTTTCCAAGCATCCTTTCACCACCCCACCAATGAACACCTGCTCAAGTGTCGTTTGGCCCTCAGCTCACACGGAACACGTGTGGGGGGAGGGCTGGCTTGGAGAAGGGACTCAGAGCAGACTCTGGGAGCTCTTGCGCCCTTGGCTTCCAGAGGACTTGCTGTGGGCCTAAGAGCCATCCAGGGACAAGCCTGGGGCTCAGGGACGTGTGGCCTCTGCTGGAAGCTGGGCCCAGCTGAACCTCCCGCAACTGCCACAGGCTTCCTTTCTGCCATCAATTTGTGGGTGCTGCAGACAAGTGCCAGCCGAGACTCGCCCGCCAAAGATTTCTGAGCCTCTGACTCAGTTCTCTTGGTCTTCTTCGGTATTAGAAACAAAGATCTGATCCGTAGACGTGTGCTCCTTGCCCATGGAGACGATTGATTGTCCTCTGAGATTGCATTGTGCAAAATTTCAAAACTACAGAGAAACACTAGGTAAAGACAAGGAGCACCCCTATCTTCTTCACCTCAGCTTAGGATATGCAGATATTTATTTTCATATTCAGGAATAAATGTATTTCATTTACCCATGCAGCCATTTAGGACACGTTTACTAAAGACCTACTTTATGAAGAAGAATGTGTCATCAGGATTGGAGAAGATTCATTAACTACCTGCACTATGCAGAACACAGACCTCTGCTTGCTGAAAGCGAAGAGGATTTGAAGCATTTACTGATGAAGATCAAAGAACACAGTCTTAAGTGCGGATTGCACCTCAGCATCAAGAAAACAAAAATCGTTACAACTGGGTCAGTACGCAGCTTCATGATAAATAGACAAAAATTGAGGTTGTCCAAGATTTTGCTTTGTTTGGTTCTACAATCAGCACCTGTGGAAGCAGCAGTCAGGAAATCAAAAGACTCATTGCATTGGGAAAAGCTGTTGCAGAATACCTCCTTAAAGTATTAAAGAGTAAAGTTGTCACATTGAAGATGAAGGTGCACCTGATTCATGCCACAGCATTTTCAGTTGCATCATATTCTTGTGAAAGCTGGGCACTGAATAAAGGAGACAGGAGAAGAATTGATGCTTTTGAATTATGGTGCTGGAGATGAATATTGAATATACCATGGACTGCCAAAAGAACCAACAGATCTGTCCTAGAAGAAGTGCAACCAGAGTGCTCCTTGGAAGCAAGAATGGCTAGACTGCGTCTTACATATTTTGGACACATAGTCAGGAGAGATCAACCCTGGAGAAAGATATCATGTTCGGGAGAGTGGCAGGTCAATGCAAAAGAGGAAAACCCTCCATCAGATGGATTGACACAGTGTCTGCAACAATGGGCTTAAGCATAAAAAATATCATGTGCCTGGCACAGAATCGGGAAGGGTTTTATTCTGTTTTACATAGGGTTGCTGAGTCAGACACAACTCAACAGCACCTAACAACAACAACATTAGGTGACAAGAATGAACATATTAATAAGACAATTTTCTCCCATAAAGATATTTCTTTTATTTATTACTAATGGATTTTGTTTGAATTTTTGTTTGCATCTTGCAAATTTCTTTATTACCTTCTGGCTTAAACAATCTTCTACCTCATCCTGAAAACAAAGTCTATACCATTGCACTAATTTTATGTCAAGTTGAAATTACAGAATACCCACCATTTGTGAGCATCCAGTAGCAAATTTCATGCTAATGCTCATTCCATTTGTGAGTGATCATCTTCTTGAAAAGTAGAAAATTCTAGAATGTGTCACCTTTAATCTTTGATTCATCCAGTTCACCATCCTTGGGTCTGTGCTCTGGGCTGCAGGCTGCTGTGTTTCCTTCTTTGCATCCTCAGAACCTGCAAGGTACCTTGAAGACAGAGAGTTAAAGTGAACCTGAAATAAGGTAACCAAGAAGGAAGTGGAAAGAGAACAAAGAGACCGAGTGACAGAGGAGAGGAGAAGGGTGAGGAGAAGAATCTGCCTCTGTGTTTGGCTGTAATATTAGAGAAGGTATGAAAAGTGGTTCATGTGCAGGATCTTTCTCTTTCATGATTCAAGAGGAAGAAATAAAGAATCGTGTAGGGCTGGGAATGTGGATCAGTGGTAGGGCTCTTGACACGCACAGGGCCCTGGGTTTCATACTTAGTGTTGGAAGAAAAGAAAAAAAAAAAAAAAAAAGGAACAGGGCAGACAAGCTCCACAGAGATGACGGAATGGGTGTGAACTTGGAGGAATCCCCAGTGCACCTCTTTGTGTTAGTCAGCACGTGGGTCCCTGTGGCAAAATACCTAACAGAAACTCACTGAGGGGAGGAATGATTTATGGGAGCTCACAGAAGATTTCAGTCCACAGAGGCAGGGCAGACACAGAGGTGGGGCAGGCGGCAGAGTCTGTGGTGGAGGACCTCATATCATGGGGGATCAGGAGCAGAGAGGGCTACCGGAACTGGGGGCCAGCATAAAACATCCAAAAACCCGCCCCCAGGGACCCGCTTCCACAAAGCCAGGACCCATCTCCTAAGTTCCAGAGCCTTTCAGGGCAGTGTCCCCAGTGGGGAACAAACATTCAAACACAGGCCTTTGGGGGACATTTTAGATTTAAACCATAACACTCTTCTAATGGGGCAAATAGTGACATTGCCCAGAAACAGGAATGCAAGTGAAGCTTTCTTGCTTATACCTGAAGTTGCCAGTTCAGACATTATTTCAAAAATATTGCCAAATATGCATCTATAACATTACTCTTTTAAAGTTCTTAGAGAAGGGCAGCCATTTTGGGAACTGATATATGTTTTTCTTTGTTTCTTTTCTGTTCCTTTCTTTTTTTTCTTTCCTTTCTTTTTTCTTTCCTTTTTTCTTTTCCTTTCCTTTTCTTTTTGAGACAGGGTCTCGCTATGTAGTCCATGTTGGCCTCAAACTCATGACCCTTGCCTTTGCCTCCTGATTTTTCAGATTACCGGCACATACCACCATACCTGGTGGTAATATTTCTTAATAAACCTATGATGATCAATTTTTCATCCAGGCCTGGAATGAATCACTGTTTCTTGGGCTGGGTGCCCACCAAAGCAGCTCGTTTGTGTTCTTAGGGCTGCCGTGTGTAAATGACTCAGTAGACTCACACTCACGGCAGAGGCACCAAATGAAGGAAACTGAGGCATGGCAGGGAAGCCAAGTTCTGGCTGACATCCAGAGAAAACCTCTTGCTTGCTTTAGCACAGGGAGGTTTTCTTTCAATATCTAAGTGGAATGGAAGATGCACCTAATTAAGCAGAGTCCCAACACCAGGAAATTCAATTCTGTCGGTGTCTGCCAGGAGCGTAAAGTGAGAGGCACTTTTAGATAATAGAGCCTGCAGTCCTCTCGGTATTGTGAGAATAATGCAGGGTGGAAGGAAGGTCACGGGGTGAAGTTTGCACCGAGTCTCCATTTTGAACTGGAAAAGTGGTTTGAGATATGGAAATATTTGAACATCTGATGGCTCCTTTCCAGTTATACAAGTGATTCACTGTCATTTTCTAATCTGCAGAAAGTCTTCTTTCATTGACCTGCCATTCTCCCAAACATGATGTCTTTCTCCAGGGACTGGTCTCTCCTAACTACATGTCCAAAATATTTAAGACAGAGTCTAGCCGGCTGGGATTTGGCTCAGTTGGTAGGGTGCTGCGCTGCAGTCTCTGAGGTCCAGAGTTCAACTCCCAGCACGGCAAAAATGGGAGAAGGACCTGGCAATCCACTCCCAAGACAATCCCAAAACAGTGAGCCATTGAAAACCCTATGCGGCTCGCTATGAGTCGGATACCGACTCAATGGCACCTAACAACATCAACAACACAACAACAGTCTAGCCATCCTTTCTTCCAAGGAGCACTCTGGTTGCACTTCGTCTAGGACAGATCTGTCGGTTCTTTTGGCAGTCTGTGGTATATTCAGTAATCGTCTCCAGCACCATAATTCAAGAGCATCCGTTCTTCTCCTGTCTCCCTTATTCACTGTCCAGCTTCCACAAGTGTATGATCTGACTGAAAAGATAATTGTCTGCCTATTCCCAAGAAAGAGGATCCAACTGAATGCAGAAATTATCAAACAATATCAAAATTTTGCTAAAGATCAAACGTGACTGCAGCAGTACATAGAGGGAACTGGAGGAAAATCAAGCCAGATTCAGAAGAGGGTGTGGAACCTGGGACATAATTGCTGATGTCAGATGGATATTAGCCAAAAGCAGAGACTATCAGAAAGATGTCTATGTTTTATTGACTATACAAAAGAATTTGACTGTGTGGATCACAACAAATTAGGGATAACATTGCAAAGAATGCAAATACCAGAGCACTTAATTGTACTCATGAGGAATCTGTACATGGAGCAGGACACAGTTGTTTGAACAGAACAAGGAAACATTGCCTGGTTTAAAGTCAGGAAATGTGTGTCAGTGCTTTATCTTTTCATTGTACCTCTTCAGTATCTACGCAGAAAAAATAATCTGAGAAGCTGGTCTTTATGAAGAAGAACTCAGTATCAGGATTGGAGGAAGATTCATTAGCAACCTGCATAATGCAGATGACAAAACTGCTTGCTGAAACTGAAGAGCATTTGAAATATTTACTAGTGAAGATCAAAGAACACAGTCTTCAGTATAGATTGTGCCCCAATATCAAGAAAACAAAAATCCCTGCAATGGTGCCAGTAAAAAACTTCACAATAAAGGGAGAAAAGGTTGAAGTTGTCCAAGAGTTTGCTTTACTTGGTTCTACAATCAACAACAAGGGAAGCAGCCCTTCTGGATTTTCAACTTCTGGCTCCTGCCCAATAGTCATCAATGTGATTTAGGCTTAAAACAAACAACTTACATCCACCTTTTATCTCTCCTCCAGCCATGAAGTCCCTTAAGACATTAAATTCATAGTTGCTCTATTTCCCCATCTTGTATTCATTCTTTTTTGGTAATAGTTCTGTTGAGATACAATCCACATATTACATAATTCAATGGCTTCTAGTGTGTTCACAGAGTTTTGTATCTACCACCACAATAAAACTGAGAACATTTCTAACACCCTCAGAAGGAATCCTGTGCTCACCAGCATCCCTAGACAAACACTAATTTCTTTATAGGTGGCCTCCCTAGGTTGGTGTACTGTGGACATTTCATATCAGTGGAATCCTATGCACAGTAGGTGATCCTTTGTGACGAGCTTCTTTCACTCAACCTACTGTTTTCATTGTTTATTGACATTGCAGCCTGTATCAGAATTTCATTCCTTTTTACGGTCAAATGATCTCGGATTCTATGGATATACCACACTATGTTTATCCATTCTACATTTGGATGGTTTTATTTTAAACACTCTCATCTAAGGTATAATACATATGTAGGGATTCAGTTTTCTGGACCAAATGCAAGTAATATAACTCATGCACATACAGTAGAATAAACAACAAATAAGTACAACTAAGGAATCTTAGCCTGCAGCCGTAGTCCTGTGGCATCTGATCCTGTCAGATCTCGGAAGCTAAGCAGGGTCGGGCCTGGTTAGTACCTGGATGGGAGACCGCCTGGGAACACCAGAAGCTGTAGGCTGGGAGAAGGACCTGGCAACCCCCTCCCAAAAATCAATCTGCCATTGAAAACCCTATGAACAGCAGAGAAGCACTGACAATCGTGTTTCCCCTGTTGTACAGAGGGTCGCTATGAGTCGGATACCGACTCGACAGCACCTAACAACAACAACAGCTTACATGTCCAAAATACATAAGAGGCAGTCTAGCCATCCTGAGCAAGACACTGAATCTAAATTCAGGCCTAGGGAGACCCAGCTTGCCTATGGTATAAACAGGGACAGGCAGAGTGGGGATTTTGCCGGGCCTACTTATTTTTGCACCTGCAGCTGTAGCCCTGTGGCATCTGATCCCATCAGATCTCGAAAGCTAAGCAGGGTTGGGCCTGGTTAGTACCTGGATGGGAGACCACCTGGGAACACCAGGTGCTGTAGGCTTGGGAGACAGACCTAGCAACCCACTCCCAAAAATCAATCCACCACTGAAAACCCTATGAACAGCAGAGAAGCACTGGCAATAGTGTTTCCCTTGTCGTATGTAGGGTCAATATGAGTTGGATACCGACTTGACAGCACCTAACAACAATAACAACAACAACAACAACAACAAGGAATCTTATCCGCATGTGTCTGTCAGCTTGTTGTGCTGTGGGACTGTGTGTTGCTGTGATACTGAAAGCTATCCTACTGGTATTTCAGACACCAGCAAGGCCACCCGTGGTGGACAGCTTTCAGTTGAGCTTCCTATGACAGTCTAGGGAGAAGGATTTAGCAGCTCACTCCCCCAAAAAGTAGCTATTGAAAACTCTATGATAGCAGAGAAGCACTGTCAGATATAGTGCCGGAAAATGAGCCACACCCCCACCTCCCAGGCTGGAAGACATTCAAGAAATAAGTTGGAAAGAATTCCCTTCTCAAAGTAGAGTTGACCTTAATGATAGGAATGGAATAAAGTGTCTGGTACCTCCTCTTGCTGATGTGGCATGACTCAAAATGAGAAGACACATAGTGTCTGCAACAGTGGGCTCAAACATAAAAATATCATGTGCATGGTACAATGTAGGGTAGTGTTTCATTGTGTTGTACATAGGGTCACTATGAGTCAAAACCTGATTCGATGGCTCCTGAAACGAACAACAACAAAGAATCTTAATGCAAAGATATAGCAAGGCATTCAGGAAAGGGGATTCAGTGGTCAGATGAGGTTTTATGGCTTGAAGTCTGTATAGAATTGTACAGTCCACAAGGGCCTAGCAAGCCCTCAGGCCCCATTGTCAGGTCTGCACAGCTGTGGTCCCTGGCATGATGATATATGTAGTCCTGGTGACAGATTGTATCTGCTTTCCCACTGTCATCCTATTCTATTCCCAGGCCCACTGAGGCAGTGACTCAAAGCCTAAGCACCCTGGCCTCCTTCCTCTATGGAGTTACAGTCCTACCTTCCTTCTGGCCTGAGCTCTTCTCACTTTGGCTCTGGCAGAAGCTGTTAAAATGCACTGCTCTCCACATTTCCTGGCCCCCGTCAGCCATTCCCTCCACAATGCCCACGGGGCTGTGTGACCCCATAGGGCACAGGCATCCTCCTTCATACGGGCCTCTTCACACTTATTCATTCTTCTTGAACCTGCCCCTCGGATGTTTCCATGGATCCTGCCCCACATCAACCTTGACCTAGTGTGACAGTACTAGAGCATTTGTCCAGCTGCTTTGCAATGATGTATTTGTCTTACCTGCTGGCTCAGGAGACATGGCAGCAGATGAAATTGGTCTTTATTTTTGTGGCTTGGACACTGAACATATTCGGTGCCCAATAATTATTTGCGGAATAGATGATATGTTTGAGAAAAAATTAGTATTTCCCTCTTCATATGACTTCATATTTGAATCTGTTCTTTCAGTTTCTATCTATCTATCTATCTATCTATCTATCTATCTATCTATCTACCTACCTACATCTATCTATCTGCCTGCAGCTGTAGCCCTGTGGCATCTGATCTCATAAGATCTCAGAAGCTAAGCAGGGTCGGTCCTGGTTAGTACTTGGATGGGAGACCGCCTGGGAACACCAGGTGCTATATGCTTGGGAGATGGACCCAGCAACCCACTCCCAAAAATCAATCCACCATTGAAAACCCTATGAATAGCAGAGAAGCACTGACAATAGTGTTTTGCCTGTTGTACACAGGGTCGCTCTGAGTCACATACCAACTTGATGGCACCTACCACCACCACCACCACCATCTATCTATCTACCTATCTATGTATCTATGTCTATCTATCTATCTATCTATCTATCTAGCTAGCTAGCTAGCTAGCTAGTTATTTTCCAGTACTGAGGATGGAGCTTAGAGCCTTTTATGTGGTAGACAAGCATCCTACTACTGAGCTCCACCTCCACCCCATTTCCAGTTACTGTAATACTGGCTGAAAATTTTGGCCAATGGGCCATTCTGGCCATCACTTATATTAGTTAATGTTTTAGTTCACTCTGCAAAGCCAGTGTTGAGTAGTTTTGACAGACTCAGGGCCTGCAAAGTCTAAATTATTTATAGGAAGTTATGCTGACTCCTGGAATGGACCATGGCTTCCAGTCTTCTTAATCTACTAGAGCTCCAGGATTCTTGATTTAATAATGTTCTTTCTAGAGCAGTGGTGTCCAACCTTTTGAGTTTCCTGGGCTGCACTGAGTAGTGAGGAATGGTCTGGAGCTGCACATAAATTATATAATATAGTCAGTGTATATACCCAAGAAGGGTGGGTCTTGAAGAAAATAAATGCTAAAAATTACATGATGTTAACAGATTTTGTGGGACAGCATTACTAGCTGTCCTGGGCTGTATGAGGTCTGCAGGCTGCCAGTGGGATATGTCTGTTCTAGAGCATTTCCAGAGCAGCATGGATCCTGTTTGTGGTCCTAGGCAGTCTATGTCATTTCCATAATACTTTCCTAATCAGTGTCCCATACAGAGGTAGGATTAAATAAGCACAGGAAAGCAAACCGAACACACATTTTGGTGAACCTAGTAAGTAGGTCTGGGCTGGGATTTAGCTCAGTTGGAAGAGCACTGCTCTGCAGTCTCTGAGGTCCCAAGTTTGATTCCCAGCACCACAAAAATGGGAGAAGGACATGACAATCCTCTCCTGAGGCAATCCCGAAACAATCAGCCATTGAAAACCCTGTAAGGGTCTGAGTATCTCATGAGCATCCAGCTGTCCTGGTATTAAAGGAGGTCTCAGGATTTGGCCCAGCCCAGCTGGCTTGCCTGCAATGAACACCTATTGCTCTCTAGGACCTGCTCCCTGCCCTCCTGGAGGCCTTTACTCAGTTGTTACCTCCCCACTGAAGCCTTCTAGGCCTGCCAGCCACCCTGGCCTGAAGCGCCCCATCCCCCTCCACTCTAGACAAACCCTGTATGGCCCTGTGTAGCACCATTTCTTGGCATGCAGCTGCTCGCTGTGGTAGCGTTGGATGGTGACTAGAGGGCACTCCCATCACCTCAGTTGCCCACCCACATTGATGCGGTGCACAGTCGCTCACCACCGTGGTGCTGTGGGGAGTCCTACCTGGGTGGGTAGAGCTTGGACATCAAAGGCCCCTGCACACGTGACTAAGAAAAACTGCCACTGCTCCTCTTACCTGGGGTGTCATTGAAAAGTCACTATCACTCAGTCTCATTTTCTTGCCATTCCCCTTAACGCCCTAGGTGATTTTTGTCATTCCCCACGTCTTCCTGCTTTTTGTCCCACCAGCATTTGTTATTTATTTTGTCAATCTTGGCCATTCTGACTGGAGTGAGATGGAATCTCAGCGTTGTTTTGATTTGCATTTCTCTAATGGCGAGGGAGATTGAGCATTTTTTTATGTTTATTGGCCATTCATTTGAGAACTGTTCATTTCTATGGCCCATTTATTTATTGGGTTATTTGTTGCCTTGGTGTTTGATTTCTTAAGTTCTTTGTGTATGGTAGAAATTAGTCTTCTGTCAGTTGTGTCGGATGCAAAGATTTTCCTCCATGCTGTGTAAAAAGCTCGTTCTCCTTTTACTCTGTTGTTTCCTTTGCTGTACAGAAGCTTTTTAGTTTCATGTTATCCCATCTGTTGACTCTTGGTGCGGTGTCCTGGGCAATTGGGGTCTTGTAGAGGAAATACTTGCCTATGCCTATGTGTTGGTTGTTGTTGTTGTTCTTAGGTGCCGTCGAGTCGGTATCCGACTCATAGCGACCCTCTGTACAACAGGGGAAACACTATTGTCAGTGCTTCTCTGCTGTTCATAGGGTTTTCAATGGCAGATTGACTTTTGGGAGGGGGTTGCCAGGTCCTTCTCCCAAGCCTACAGTTCTGGTGTTCCCAGGTGGTCTCCCATCCAGGTATTAACCAGGCCCGACCCTGCTTAGCTTCTGAGATCTGACGGGATCGGATGCCACAGGGTTACAGCTGCAGGCATGTGTTGGAGTGTAGTCTTTATGTTTTCTTCTAGTAGTATTAAGGTTTCTGGCTTTTTGTTGAGGTTTTGGATCCATTTTGAGTAGACTCTCATAGAGATTGAGAGATACCAGTCTATTTTCAGTCTTCTGCACATGAATATCTAGTTTTCCCAGCACCATTTGTTGAAGAGGCTATCTATTTGCCATTGAACGCTCTTAGCCCTTTGTCAAAAATCAGGTGGCTTTAGTTGTGTAGGTGTATCTCTGGGTCTTCAATTCTGTTCCATTGATCTTCAGGCCTATTTTTGTGCCAGTACCAAGCTGTTTTTGCCACTATGGACCTGTAGTAAAGTTTGAAGTCAGGCATCATGCTACCACCTACACTGTTTTTGCTGCTTAGGGTTGTTTTGGCTATGTTGTTATTATTGTTGTTAGGTACCATCAAGTCCAACTCATAGCAACCCTATGTATAACAGAAAGAAACACTCCTTGATTCTGTTCCAGGTACATGATTTTATATATATATATATATATATATATATATATATATATATATATATTTAAGCCCATTGTTGCAGACACTGTGTCAATCCATCTAGTTGAGGGTCTTCCTTTTTATTGTTGACCTGACACTCTACCAAACATGATGTCTTTCTCCAGGGAATGATCCCTCCTGACTACGTGTCCAAAATATGTAAGACACAGTCTAGCCATCTTTGCTTCCAAGGAGCACTCTGGTTGTACTTCTTCTAGGACAGGTCTGTTGGTTCTTTTGGCAGTCCATGGTATATTCAATATTCATCTCCAGCACCATAATTCAAAAGCATCAATTCTTCTCCTGTCTTCCATGTTCAACCCCCACACACCTGTCAGTTTGCTGCACTGTGGGGGCTTATGTGTTGCTAAGATGCTGATGGCTATGCCACCGGTATCTCAGATACCAGTAGGGTCAACTTTGGTGGACAGGTTTCAGCTGAGCTTCCAGGCTAAGACAGACTAGGGAGTAGAACCTGGTGAACCACTCCCGAAACAACTAGCCATTGAAAATCCTATGAACAGCAAAGAAACACTCAAAAATAGTGCTGGAAAATGAGCCCCCCAAGTTGGAAGTCACTCAAAAGACTATTGGGGAAGAGTTGCCTCCTCAAAGTAGAGTCTACCTTGATGACAGAAATGGAGCAAAGTCCCAGGTCTGTGAATTAGCTCCCAATAAATTATGGTGAGGTTTTTCTTGTGTGTGTCAGGCTCCAGGCCCCAACTCCTCCATGTGGAAAGAGGCTCTCCCCACACACTCACGTGGCAATGTGGTGAGGGCAGGGCGCTCGCACCCCTCCCTCTGGTGAGCCTCAGTCTCAGGGCAGTCCCTGGGCTGCACTCTTGCGGTGGATTCCACCGCTGCGCCACTGCCTCTTTCTGCCCACAGGGTTCCCAGTTCTTGGTTGCAGCACAGCCTGGTCAGTCTCTCTCTGCCTCGTGGTTCCCTACTGATACTGCATGCCGCAGGCCTGAGTCCTGGCAGTGAGGCCCAGCACCAAGCGGCTACTCTGTCAGCTTCTACCCAAGGAGAACCTTTTGGACCTCTACTCGCTTCCTGCAATGTCAGGTGCAACTGAGTTGGTGTCTGACTCATAGCGACCCTATGTACAACAGGTGAAACACTATTGTTGTGCTTCTCTGCTATTCATAGGGTTTCAATGGCTGATTGACTTTTGGAAGTGGGTTGCTGGGTCCTTCTCCCAAGCCTACAGCTCCTGGTGTTCCCAGGAGGTCTCCCATCCAAGTACTAACCAGGCCTGACCCTGCTTAGCTTCTGAGATCTGCTGGGATCTGATGCCACAGGGCTACGGCTGTAGGCACTTCCTGCAGTACCTCTCACCAAAGAGGGCCTTGCTCCTCTCTCACCATGGCTTGCCCTGGGTCACTCTGCCATTTCCACCCCTTGTCAGTTGTTTTAAATTTCAACTTTGGGTCTGTTGACCTCATGCAGACCTTTTTCAAATAATTAGCAGTGTTCTCCAATATTTCTCCATTCTGAGTAGAGTTTTGCCTCTACCCCTATCTGTTTTCTTCCCCACATAAAGCGTGGCTGGTACCTGTCTGCCATCTTAACTGGAACCCCTAGATCTTGAAAGTTAAAAGAAACACTTTTTAACTGTCATACAACATAGGCCATGATAAAGCCCTGAGACACTGTCATTTTAGAAATCTGTTGACATCATATGTTTTTTTAAGTGCAAATAAGACATACAATAATTATTTCTCTCTTGGAGATAGAATTTCCTCCAAAAACTGCACACCAATATTCTCCATGCTATCAGAAATGGTCTAGGGTGTGTGGGGTGGTGACATATTACTCCCACCAGGGCTGGTTTTACCCTGTATTCCGCACATTCCTCATCAGTGCCTATTCATCTCCACTCCGAACACCATGTCTTCAATTCACACGTTGGACGTCATCTTCACACACAGCACACAGAGAGCCGGGGCGAGCGACTTTTCTTTTCTTTTCTTTCTTTTCTTTTTTCTTTTCTTTTCCTTTTTCTTCTTTTCTTTTCTCTTTTCTTTTTTCCTTTCTTTTCTTTTTTTCTCTTCTTTGTCTCTTTTTTCTCTCTCTCTCTCTCACTTTCTTTTTCTTTCTTTTCTTTTGGCACTAGGGGGCTGAAGTCAAGCCCTCACACATACTTTGCAAATGCTCTAACACTGAGCTGTACCCCAGCCCATTTTAATTTTTTTTTTTTTTTTATCCTGAGAAAAGGTCTCACTAAGTTACACAGGCTGCCTCTCGCCTCAAACCTGTGATCCTCCTGCCTCAGCCTCCCGAATTGCTGGGATTACAGGCATGTATCACTGCATTTGGCTTAGCAACTTACCTTTATAGGGACACTTCTGGGACTGTGTGGATGATAATCCAACACAGTTGAAGCCCACATGAATTGTCACTTGCCTCTCACACGAAGTCATGAAGCCTATGAAAGTAATGCAAATGGCCATGCCTGAGGTTTGCAATTGCTTTCCATTTGTTCTGTGGTCCTTGTTAGCTTTGCGATGGTCTGCATTGACTTGTTCACTTATTAACCACAGTGACCCATCGCAGATTACTTCCTATATGTCTGAGTGCTGTAGGGAAATTGATCCAATGACCCTTCATAATAGCCCCTTGGGCTGGAAGCTGCCTTTGTCCCCAGAGTTCACAGACAGGTGCCTGGTAGAGTCTGGGCTCCTGCCCTGGCATCCAGAGCTCATCCACTCACCACGTGCCCACTTTCTCTGTGGCCTCTGCTCTTCCCACACTGCGGCCATCACTACCCACTTTGCGTTTCCTCAGAGCATCTCCTGCTGGTTTGGCTCTGTGGGGGCCCTCAGGGTGCCACTCACCTGGCAGGCACACAGGGCTGTCCAGGGACTGTCCCTTCCAGCTTGTTCCAGCAGGGCTCACTGTGTAATTTGTGATGACTGACCACTGCCACGGTCCTAAGGGAACCAAGTACCTGTGATCTGGGAGGCAGAGGCAGGAGGATCTCGAGTTTGAGGTCAGAGGCAGCCCGAGTAACTTAGTGAGACCCTGACTTAAGACCAAATATAGAAAAGGGGCCGGGAGTGCAGCTCAGCGGTGGAGCATTAGTACAGCGTGCGGGAGGACCTGGGTTCAAATCCCCAGCACTGGAACAACGCAGGTCTCCATTCCCAGCATAGAGCAGCACAAAGTCACCGACCTCTAATAAGATGACGTGAGAGCAGCAATCCTTGCAAATACTTTCCCAACCCAAACAACTAAATAGTTATTTAGACAAGCTTTTAGTAAGGTAAGAAAGGAACCATCGTGTTTCTGAACAAGGGCTTGCTTCACATTTTGAAATATTAATTAAAAAAAAAAAGGAGAAACAACATAGTTGAATCAGGAGTTCAGAAGAGAGATTAAAAGGGTCATTTCATGAGGCAACACTTCCGGGCTGTGAGAGAGACCCGCAGAGCAACGTGGCCTACCTGACCTCCAGGCCTCCAACATTTATCGAAAATACATCCTCAGAGACAGACTCAAAAGTTCTTTGGCTTGCTTTTATTGACAGTTTGAGTACCACTCTAGACACAGTCAGAAGATATTTTCTAGTGCATTTCAGAGAAAAATACAGATTCTTCTGTAAGGATGTCATTTCCATTCTTTTGATGCTCCTATTTTATTATGCTGTTTATGCTCAGAGAGCACTATTTGTGATTCAGGTTCAGACAGTGGCTTGTTTTTCCTTTCAGCTATTTCAAGAATCACTGTTCTATTCTGAAAACCAAAAGCAAATCCTAAACGACACACCTCCCAAAACCCAAAAACCAAAACCACACACAGGGTATCGTGGGGAGGGAAAGGCGCCATGCTACAGACCCAGGGCTCGGGGTGCCCTGTGCACGTGGAACTCACAGCAGCCAACCTCGCTCCGGCTTTGCATGCCCAACACACCAGGCGGATTTGGAGGCAATAATGAAAAGTGTCCAGAAGGAAAAGCTACGGGTGACATGACGCACGTGGATTCCACGTGACAGGCGGGAGCCACCCGATTTGCCCCTGTGGGTCAGCGTGGGGAGCTGAGATTGTCGGGGCATATATTCAGGCCCTGCCTGGAGGACAGACTCACCACAGCGACAAGCTGCTGGGACATGTTGGCTCTCGCCTGGAGGCCTTTCTTTTCCTCCTGCTGCAAGACACGGACCTCCCCAGCATTTCTATAGGACCTGGGCTTCAGGACACAGAGCTGGAGCAGCCTTGGGGCAGGATGGGGCAGCTGCATTTTCCAGCAGGTAGAGGCCAGGAAGGCTGGTCCTTCTGCATGGCTGCTCCGGATCCTTGTCTCATCGAGCACAGCGCCCCTGTTCCCTGAGTGGCTGTCGGAAATGGAGTGGCTGAGGCAGTTAGGGGAAGAGGGACAGAGGTCCTCAGTGTGGGACCAGAAGCACTTCTGAGGGTCCCCTTCCATCCCCAGGAACATTCTCGATTTCCCTGAGAAGTCAGACAGCCCAGTGGGGACAGAAGGCAATGGTTACACCTGCTCATCTGCACGCTGCCCAGAAAACGCGGTTCACAGTACCTAGCATAAAAGTTTGGATCTGTTACAAATGCCGCAAAAAAGCTGAAGACTTAATATGCGAATTCAATGCACATTAACCTGAGGAATATTCCAGAGTGAGTTTGCTGTTCTGTGTAAAGGACTCTCTTTACAGGACCCCGAGTGTGCAGCGCTCCCTGGGATGTACAGCTGGAGGCAGAGGGCGAGGGCCAGTATACAGAAGGTATGGGCTCTTCTGAGGGAGAGGGTTAGAGGCATTTCATTTAGACAGTCTTGGAAATGCTCCTCCTATAAGGATTCTGCTTAATAACTCGCACTTTGTTAACATTGGAACAGCATTCTGAAATTTTCTCCAAAAACATCTCCTTCATAGGCACTGTACAGGCACCATTACATTTACAGTGAAGACAGAGGCCAGAGCTACATTCCCAAGCTTCAAAATGAATACTTAAGATCAAGTGATAGATTCCATAATATTTCAGAAAATAATTTCTTTCTAAATAATTTCCTTCTAAATAATTAAAGGGAATGAATGTATGTTGAGTTTGCTTTCCCGCCTATAAACAGCCAACATTCTGGCTAGCTTTCATAATTTCTCAGTAGACAAGCTGATTTGTGCATAGTTGGTATTTCACCAGCACCATTTACAAAGGTAGAATTCTTGGGAATAAACAAATATTCTTGACCATTGCCTGGAGCTTTTAGGGGACAGATGAAAATTAAGTAGGAATCCTGCTCTTTGAACCATGGCTGTAGTTCTAGAATCCATGGCAATCTGTCCTGCAGCCCTTGGCAGGAGTCCCCCAAAACCCTTCCCCACCTTGCCAATAGCTTCTTCATGGTATTTACTGAAGGTAAAGTGCGGGAAATTGAGCGGGAGAAATCCCTCTTCATGGGCTGATCCTGCCTGACCTGCACTCATGCAAGAATGGCAATGTCTACAAAATGCTGGGGCTGCGTTTTAACCAGTGCTCTGGTATCCGCATGGTCCTGAAACCCGAAAGTACCTCTCGCTGGTGGCAGAACTGCCTGTGGCGTTTTTCATGGGTGCAGTGGGTGAGGTCCAGGAGCTGCTGTAACTTTGCTTCTGTGATTTTGGAAGGAACTTGCAGTCTGTGTGTGTGCGTGTGTGTGCATATGCATGTGTGTGCAAGCCTTCTGTGTGTGCGCCTGTGTGTGTGTGCGTGAGTATGCATGAGTGTGTGTATACATGTGTGTGCAAGCCTGTGCGTGCGTGCATGTGTGCGTGCGCGCATGTGCGTGAGTGTGTATGCATGTGCGCGCGCGCACATACGCATTTGGAAGAAGGAGAAGCGGCAAACGAAGCTGGACACCGCGCGCGTCTCCCCGAGGACCGCGCGCCTCGCCGCCGGGCCGCCCTGCTACACGTCGAACCAGTGGTCGCCCATGCAGGCGCGGTTCCACTCGCAGCCGCAGTTCCAGCACCACTCGAGCCTGCACTGGGGCTGCGGGCACTTCATGTGCATGCATCCTCCTGCGGGGACAAAGACACGGCGCCATGGGTTGGCAGCCAGCACCTGGGAAACACGCATTGCTGGCCCAGCGTGCTGGGCCAGACATAATGTCCTAAGCGAGCAATCTCGAGCAACCGAGGGCAGAGGGAAGCTGAGCCCGAGGGGAGGGGAATCACAGAGCGCAGCGGGCGGCTCTCACATAGGGGCTTCCTCAGGAACCGGGTGAAGCCGGCTCGCCCCTCTTAAGGAGAACAGACTGTTTTTGTAAATCCGAGTTTATCTACTCCTGAAACGGGATTTAGACTCAAATGCTTCATGTTTCAGAGACTGTCAATTCCCCGCTAAAATACATTTAAAGATATATTAACTCCACTATTTTAAATATATAGTGTTAAGCAGTTTAACATATTGTGATGCATTTTGATGGTTTCTTTAGGGTTACGTGGCTCAGCAAAATTTATAAAACAAGAACTGGGACAGTATATTGCTTTTAATAGGAGATATGCTCTCTAATGCTATTTAGGGGCTGGGATTTAGCTCAGTTGGTAGAGCACTGCGCTGCAGTCTCTGAGGTCCCGAATTCAATTCCCAGCACTGCAAAAATGGGAGAAGGACCTGGCAATCCACTCCCAAGGCAATCCCGAAAAAAACAGTCAGCCATTGAAAACCTTATGAGGGTCACTATGAGTCGGACATGACTCGATGGCACCTAACAACAACAACAACAATGCTATTTAAGTCACTATGAGTTGGACCAGACTTGATGGCACCCAACAACAACAACACTATTTAACATTTTATTTATGATGAGAAGGTAGAAAGGAGTAAAGACCCATGCTCAGTGCCCTGCACATCTTGACTGCTTCTTGGAGACGTGGTGATGTCAGAGCGTTACTCGGCCACAGAACAGTCCCAAGCAGATGAGGTTTCAAATGGCAGCCTGAGGATATTCGAAAGGCCTGTGGGAGTCCAGTGTTCCCCCTGCCTCTTCAGAAGGAGAGGATAAGCCCCTTATTTGGGAACTTATTTTGGGGTCCCTTACCTCCCCTACTTGTTAAATACAATGAGTTGCTATTGGCTTCTGGAGCTCAGACAGCAAGTCTGCCTGAAGTGCAGAGGCAGCTATTCATCTGGAGTCAAATACAGAGAATTGTTTCCAACCAAATTTCCCAGAAATCCAGGCAAAGGCAGTCCCTTGCTTGAATCCTAATCACTTTGAATGTGCCCCATTATTCAATTTTACCAATTATCTTGTTAGTTCATTTTTTTCTTGCCAAATTTTCTGAGTAATTGCTTCAGCGCGGTTTCATTTTTATTATTAGAAACCTGGCATGAGAGCTTGCACTAATTTAAACTACTTATTATTATGTAGCTACAGGCATTTGTCTTGGGATAACTTGCATGCATATAAAATCGCCTAATTGTCTAGTTCTTTGTGGTTTGAATGATTATTACACAGATATGTCAAAAATAAAGGAGAAAACCTATGATACTTTTTCCTTAATACTTCCCATTTAGGAGAGTGTCATTTTCAACATATTTAAGGGTTGTATCTTAGGATGTAAATAATACAATAAAATAGGATGATAAGGTAAAATCACTTCTGTTTTGTAAAAATATCATATGGAATTATTGAGCAGTATGTTAAAATTCAGTGAATTGTTAAAGTAATTCTAAATGAAAGAGTAAGAATGTTTTCTTATTATACTCAGATTTTTATGCATCTAGAACACTAGCAATATAACTGATTTCATTCTGTTGGGTGTGATTAAAAGATACGGTGAATGTTTAAGTTCAAAAATGTATTGCAGTGAAAGACACATGGCCATTGATCACCCAGAGCTGCTTCAGAGAGTGGCAGGAATGCTGGGACAAGTGTGTTTGAAGCCAGGGGGAGGATTCCGAAGGGGAACGATGGCAGCATGTCTTCTTCTGTGATACCTTTTAAAAATTTCAACATTTACTGTATCTTTCGATCGCACCTCATAGAAATGAGAATCACAGTGGCCAGGGAGAACAAGGAGGAAAGATGTGGGAAGAGAAGGTATTTATGTAATGGACGCTCTTTCCTTTCTAGCATTAACGTACCCATGGTTACTGCTGGATCCCATTCTGTGGGGGACCACCTGGGACCGTAATTCTAGAAACTTTGCCAGATTCACAGTACAGGCACAAACTGCTGAGTCATGTTGTGGTCTGCAGTGGGCTGCACATCCCATGGTGGTCCCATAAAATTATAATGGAGCTGAAAGATTCTTACCACCTAGTGACGTCACCGTGTATGTGTCGGTGGGGATGCTGGTGTAAACCCACCTACTGTGCTGCCAGTCTTATAAAAGAAAAGCACATGCTATGATAGACTATGTAACACTTTCTAAAGATAATGAGTTACTATGTTTGTTACTGGTTTATGTTATTACGCTCCACTTTTGTTGCTACTTTAGTATGTTTTCTTCTACTTATATAAAAAATAGGTTTATCAAGCGGGGCGCACTCCTGTAATCCCAGCACTTTATCAAGGTGGCGCACTCCTGTAATCCCAGCAGGTCAGGAGGCGGAGGCAGGAGGATTGCAAGTTAGAGACCAGAGGCAGCTTGTATAATTTATCAAGACCCTGTCTCAAAAAAAGTTAAAAACTGGGCTGGGGGTGCAGCTCAGTGGTCCAGCACTTGCAAAGTATGCAAGTGTGAGGACCTGGGTTCAACCTCCAGTACCGCAAAAGAAAAAAAAAAAAGAGGTTTACCATAAAGCATCCTGCTGCATTACACCAACCACAGACGCCTCGTACTTATCAAGTCTAGATTGTATCAAGACACCGCATTGAGTGGTTGACTTACATCACCTAGGTTGATAAGTACACTTTAGGATCTTTGCACAATGACAACATTGTCCAATGACACGCTTCTCAGGTCCTGCCCCTGTTGCTAAGTGCTGTGTGACTATAAACTCGGGCAGGGGAACTATTACTGACCACTTCGTACTTATCAGTTTGTGATACTGACACGCCAGGATGACGGCTTCCCTGAGAGAGGATTCTTTCTACTAACAGTGAAGACACCATGAACCCAGCCTGCCTGATCAGGCAGGCACCATGCCTGTCCTGGCCTGTGGTTGCCCTACTGGGTGTCGTGAGCGAGCCAAGGCTCCCCAGCAACGTGCAGGCAAATTTAGCTGGCACGGCTGTTTGCTGATCAGAGATGGGCCACAGTCTTGATAGGGGGAGAGAAAGGAATTTCTGGAGATGGGGCTGCATTCCAGTGGCTCCAGCCACCCTTGGAGTACAGGCCACCGCAAGCCAGGCTCAGAGCATGCTGCAGTCAGCTGGTGTCCGCTCTCCTGAAGAGTCAGGTCCCTGGCTGAGAAGTCAGGAAGTGGGAGGGGCAGCCTCTGTCCCAGCTCCCTGGAGATGCCATAGCCCCCGTGGCCCAGCATTTATAAGGATGAGTGGATGTGCCTGCACAGCTAAGGACAGAACTGTGGGTCCCTTTGGGATTTGTTGTTGTTGTTAGGTGGCATCAAGTCGGTATTTGACTCATAGTGACCCTACATGCATCAGGGGAAACACTACTGTCAGTGCTTCTCTGCCATTCATAGGGTTTTCAATGGCAGATTGATTTTTGGGAGTGGGTTGCCAGGTCCATCTCCCAAGCCTACAGCACCTGGTGTTCCCAGGTAGTCTCCCATCCATGTATTAACCAGGCCCAACCCTGCTTAGCTTCGGAGATTTGATGGGATGGGATGCCACAGGGCTATGGCTGCAGGCTCCCTGGGGTTTAGCGTATTGGTTAGGAAGAACCATTTACTACCTCCTAATCAGTTGTTGTTGTTGTTGTTGTTAGGTGCCCTCGAGTCGGTATCCGACTCATAGCGACCCTCTGTACAACAGGGGAAACACTATTGTCAGTGCTTCTCTGCTGTGCATAGGGTTTTCAATGGCAGATTGATTTTTGGGAGGGGGTTGCCAGGTCCTTCTCCCAAGCCTACAGCTTCTGGTGTTCCCAGGCGGTCTCCTCTCCAGGTACTAACCAAGCCCAACCCTGCTTAGCTTCCGAGATCTGACGGGATCGGATGCCACAAGGTTATGGCTGCAGGCCTCCTAATCAGAGGGTTCCGTAAACTTTGTAAGCTGATGGAAGTACAGCCAAAAGTGAAGTAATATTTGCACAATGGAAATAGCAAATGCCATATTGCTCTGTTCCCCACCAATGTTTATCAACAAAGGGGGGAAAAAGGAAGAAGTATTTGAATGTGGACATCCATGATTCTAAGCCTGTTGACTGCAAAGCAGAACCTCCCCCGGGCTCCAGAAGATTTGGAGTCATTTCACTTACTTTAGCTGCTATGTCTCTGAGTTGTTGTTGTTGTTGTTAGGTGCCGTCGAGTCAGTATCCGACTCATAGCGACCCTCATAGGGTTTTCAATGGCTGACTGTTTTGGGATTGCCTTGGGAGTGGGTTGCCAGGTCCTTCTCCCATTTTTGCAGTGCTGGGAATTGAACTCCGGACCTCAGAGACTGTAGCACAGTGATCTACCAACTGAGCTAAATCCCAGCATGTCTCTAAATAGTCATTACAAATTCTTACAAGTTACAGAGGATTTGGTAGGAAACAAAAGGAAAAATCCTTTTCAAAAACACATTCATGTAAAGGCTATTTAAACAAAGGAGACAGACACCATGATCATTTAAGGCATTAACTCCCTCACAGCAGGGACAGGGAAGAAACCAGAGCCCAAGGGAGTTCAAAGAGACGTTAGCCAGTGCCATATGGAAAACAAACAAAAAAGAAATCCATCGTCAAAAAAACTGGAGAAGTGGACTGAACAAAATAAAACAGGTTTCTTTACAAAAGAAATTCTGAAATGCTTTAATATGCTAATATGCCCTCAAGGAATGGGGATGCTATAGCAGCTTCCCTAGGTGAGCTCTTTGTTGTTGTTGTTGTTAGGTGCCGTGGAGTCGATATCCGACTCATAGCGACCCTCTGTACAATAGGGGAAACACTATTGTTAGTGGTTCTCTGCTGTGCATAGGGTTTTCAATGGCAGATTGATTTTTGGGAGGGGGTTGCCAGGGCCTTCTCCCAAGCC
Source organism: Pedetes capensis (assembly GCA_007922755.1). Taxonomy (NCBI): domain Eukaryota; kingdom Metazoa; phylum Chordata; class Mammalia; order Rodentia; family Pedetidae; genus Pedetes; species Pedetes capensis. Next base: position 130,781 of record VMDO01002955.1, on the reverse strand, counting down.
TACAGCTTCTGGTGTTCCCAGGCGGTCTCCCATCCAGGTACTAACCAGACCGGACCCTGCTTAGCTTCCAAGATCTGATGGGATCGGATGCCACAGGGCTATGGTTGCAGGCAGGTGAGCTCTATGAGGATTAAATGCTCTGATCCTCCAGGAAGACTTAGAACCTGTGTCAGGAAGTGCTCCACAAAGTTAGTTATTTTTGTCGTTATTACCACAGATGAGCGGGGAGGTAGAGGAGTCACCCACCAAACTGAGTCGATGTGGCAGCTTTCCCCTACCCCTCGGGTGTCTCTGGACATGAGAGACCTGTGGAGGGTGCTTTGGGGCATCTTAGATTGGGAAGCCTCCTTCCTTTTTTGCTGTTCTTAGACTAGTGAACAACTTATCTATTATTAGTTGTGATAAAGGAATTAGTGCCTACTGAATGCTTCCTTTCTGCCAGGCACTGGGCTCAGCCTTGGTGCGTGTGAGGTCACGTGTAGCTGACCATGGTCCCACCAGGGAGCTTCAGTTATTACCTCTGCTTTACAGGGCAAGGGTGGGGCATTGCAGCCCACAGACACCACTCTGGAAACCTCTATTATCATTCCCGTTTGCAGTGTGCGTTAGCATATTAAAGCGGTTCAGAATTCTGTTTGGAAAGAAGCCTGGTTAGATAGGGGGGCATGGTGGTGCACGCCTGTAATCCCAGACACTGGAGAGGCAGAGACAAGAGGATCACAAGTTCGAGACCAGAGGCAGTCTGCGTAACTTAGCGAGACCCTGTCTCAAAAAGTAAAAAGTGAAACAGGCTGGGGTGCAGCTCAGTGGTCCAACACTTGCAGAGCATGCAGGTGCGAGGCCCTGGGTTCAACCCCCAGTACCGAAAAAAGAAAAAAGAAAAAGAAAAAGAAAAAGAAACCTGGTTAGTTTTAGAGGCGCTGTGGCTCAGCAGGTTAAGAAATTCAATGAGGAGGAATCATGATTCAAATTTTGCTTGGCTGGCTTCCAAGGATGTCCTGGTCTTCCCCAGGTAGCTCTGTTTCCCCCTCCCCATCCCTGAGGGCCACCACCAGGCAGGTAACCCTGGCAAGGAAAGCCAGGCCGTCCTCAGTTTCCTTCTCCGCCCACACTCACCGTTTTTTTCAACGGGAACACTGCAGCGAGGACAAGGTTTCGTGGTTTTCTTGATGGTTTCCTTGGAGGCCTCTTCCCAGCGAGCTTGCTGGGCGGCTTTTTCATCCACTCGGTAGGCCTGGGCAGACAGAGGCAAAGGCAGGTAAATTCAGGTCTCTATTACTGAGACAGGGCGGGGTTTAGCTCCGTTGGTAGAGTGCTGCTCCATAGTCTCTGAGGATCCAGGTTCAATCCCCAGAACTGCAAAAATGGGAGAAGAATGTGGCAAGTACTGAAAAAATCCTGAAACAATCTGCCATTGAAAACCCTATAGATAGCAGAGAAGCACTGACATAGACCTGGGCGTGACACAGTGTCCAGGACTGTTCTAATCTGTTGTATATAGGATTGCTATGAGTTGGACCTGACTTGAGGGCACCTATCAACAACAATGGGCTGGGATTTAGCTTAGTTGGTAGAGCGCTGCTCTGCAGTCTCTGAGATCCTGAGTTCAATTCCCAGCACCGCAAAAGTGGGAGAAGTATGTGGCAATCCACTCCAGAGGAAACCCTGAAACAGCCATCGAAAAGCCTCTGAGGGTTGCTATGAGTTGTGTAGGGAAAAATTGAGAGGAAATTGGCAAAAATTCCCAAACTGGGAAAATGGCTTTTGAATATTTGGTTTTGTAAATTAGAAATCTAGGGAAAATGAAAGTAACTTATTGCACGTTTGTACAAAACCTTTCCTGATTGGACAATGGACTGAAAGCTGATTGGCTCAGGCCATTCCCTGGGCGAACTATATAAGGAGCTACGCTGCGGCAGCTCGACCCTTTTTTCGCCTTCTCACAAGTTCCTGCCTGGACCAGCAATGAGGAAGCACCTCTCCCGCTGCTCTCTCCCAGACCTTTGATGAGGAAAGAATGCTCTCCTGTTGCAATCATCAATAAGGAAAGAACCCTCTCTCCATCTGATCACCGACGAAGCAACAGCTGTCTCCTCCTGACCACTGAGACAACCAACAAAGGTGTTTGCCCCTGGAAGGCAAAAGCGCCTGAGGCTTTTCCTTTCTCCCTTCTCTTCCGGGGTCCCGGGGGCCGCAGGAGTCTGCGTCCCTCACCTGAGGGTCCAGGGTAAATTGTGTTTAGTATCTGTGTGAGTGGCAGCGCCACCCGTCTGAATCTGCAGGCTGGCCGGGAGGCACACGCTCCACAAGTTGGACATGACTCAATGGTACCTAACAACAATTACTGAGACTGAAGTTTAGCCTCCTTGAAATTCTTGTACTGAAAATGATCAAAGATGGAAGGGCCTTCAAGTAAGAAGTTCAAATACCAACTTGTTTGACATATGCAAGACGGCTACTGGGAATAGGTGGGACATCATGTTTTTGGCAGTTGGCATGTGCTCATAAGCGGAGAGAGATTACTTTCACAGTCCTCTAGTTCATCGTTTTGCATAACTGTAATAAATAACGTCTTGCAGGGTCACTATGAGTTGGACACAACTCGACAGCACCTAACAACAACAAAAAAAGCCAGAGGTGGTTAGTGGGCAGGCAGGGTGAGAAAAGCCCATATTAATTAATAAGAAATGCACTTGTGTTTAGACACTTCATCGGGTGCGAAGGGTGCACGCTAGTTCTCATTTCACTCTGAGGGTCAGACAAGTTGAACCACAGCCCAGCGCTGGCTAGCAGGAGGGTCTGTGGGACCCCACAGTCTCTGCTTTTAAACCTTCTTCTGCATCTTGCTTTCCTTATTGTTTCTGTTAGGGAGTTAGCTTAGCCATTAGCAGGCAATAAGGAGGAAAGGGGGATTAAAAACGGCTCTTGGCCCTCTGCCATGATTAATGAAGCCATGTACGTCTCTGAGGACATGTTGTTGTTGTTAGGTGCCATCGAGTTGGGTCCGACTCATAGCGATCCTCGTAGGGTTTTCAATGGCTGATTGTTTTGGGAGTGGACTGCCATGTCCTTCTCCCATTTTTGCAGTACTGGGGATCGAGCCCAGGTCCTCAGAATGTGTGGAACAACACTCTACCAATTGAGCTAAACCCTAGCCCCTGAGGACATGTTTTTGTTGTTGTTAGGTGCTGTTGAGTCGAGTCCAACTCATAGCAACCCTCATAGGGTTCTCAATGGCTGACTGTTTCAGGATTGCCTTGGGAGTGGGTTGCCACGTCCTTCTCCCATTTTTGCGGTGCTGGGAATTGAACTTGGGACCTCAGAGATTGCAGTGCAGCGCTCTATCAACTGAGCTAAACCCCAGCCCCTGAGGACACAGGATGGACATTTTCAAATGAGTCCCATGCCCGTTCCAAAACAAAGACCCTAGGACCTTGTTACAGTAGGCACCCACAGCTGGGCACCCAGGGCTGGTGTCACAATGGGCATGCGCTAGGTATAAATAAAATATAACCTAAGAAAACTAGAGGGAACATGTACCCATGCTCTCTTCTCCCACAGGCTCTCTCTTCTTGCACTGCTCTCTCTTCCATTCTCTGTTCCTCAGCACTTCTCTCTCCAGCAACCCTGTGCACACCTTGCCTTCTCTCCGGCCTGCCATCTTTTCTGTCAATCAAGGGCACTTCACTCTCCTGTTCTCTCTGGCTTCTTTAGCTTCCCCCTGGGGAACAGGAGCCTCCTTATGTCAGTTGGGCTGGCTGCGCTCAGAAGCTGCCGCTTAGCAAATAGTCATCCTCCAATTTTCACAGCCCAGTGAGGCCCCAGGAAGACTTGAAATCTGGCGAGCAGACCCCTTCACCCCAAATGCAAATCCAACTTTCATCATTTCATCTTCTCATCTCAAATCCTTTTGAAATGTTAAAGGTGTTCACTCTTTATGAATGAACGTTTTCCTTTATAAGGAAAATAACTGTAATAATATCTAAGTTGCAGCATTTAACACTTTTTATAGAAATTGTTACTTATGTTTCTAGTTATTTCCAATGAAAAGTGAACGCTTCTGGGGAGGAGGTCATGTTGGCAGTGTCCTTGTATTTCTGGTATCTGGTATGGTACGTGGTACACAGAAGGCACATGGTACATTTTAGCTGAGAAAATGAATGAATAGATGGCCTAACTCAGGCAGGCACTAACCTCAGTCATGTTGAACAGGACGCCGTGACACAGGAAGACCATGCAGAGTGCAGCTTTAATGGCTGTGGTTGGCACCACAGATGGGTGAAATCAATTTCATTTGTATTAATTCTATCACATTCATGAAAATGTCCTTTGATAACTCAAAGGATGTCATGTGGCTTGCAAGCTCTTTGTTAAGAATACAGCAGAAACAGTTTTACTGCTAAGAGGCAACCATGTCGTTGATGTTAGGTGCAGTCGGGTCAGGTCCAACTCATAGCAACCCTATGTACAGCAGAACGAAACACTCCTCGATTCTGTACCAGGCACATGATCTTATTTATGCTTAATCCCATTGTTGCAGACACTGTGTCAATCTGTGTAATTGAGGGTCTTCCTTTGAGTGTGATGAATAATGTTATTGTCAGGTGCTGTTGAGTCATTTCCAACTCATAGCGACCCTCATAGGGTTTTCGATGGGTGACTGTTTCGGGATTGCCTTGGGAGTGGATTGCCGTGTCCTTCTCCCACATGATGAATAATAGGTAAATTATAATAACGATATGTAAATTATAAAAACAATGTTGTTGTTGTTGTTAGGTGCTGTCAAGTCAGTATCCAACTTATAGCGACCCTACATACAACAGGGGAAGCACTATTGTCAGTGCTTCTCTGCTGTTCATAGGGTTTTCAATGGTGGACCAATTTTTGGGAGTGGATTTCCAGGTCCATCTCCTAATTAAAAAAAATACAATGCAATAATTTATTATTTTATTTTCATTATTTACCTATTATTTATCATACTCACCATCACTCATGACTGAAATGTTATCAATGCTTTCCATCACTTTTCTATCACATTTATCTGCAACATCCTCCCATAAAATGTCACCTTTGAATCCATCCAAAGAATTCGTTATACAATATCTCTTCAAAGATTTAATGATGATGCTCTCTGGAGTGGCTTTCCATGCTACTGACACCCATCATGTCATTTCTGAAGGATCCTCAATCCAGGTCAAGTATTGTTGCCTCAACTTGTCTTTAGGTGGCTGATTAGCGGGTAGGTCCATTGGCTGCAGTACTGATGTCATTCCACTTGGGATAACAACAAGCCCAGTTTTCATCTTTTTTTTTTTTTTTTTTGCGGTACTGGGGGTTGAACCCAGGGCCTTGCGCCTGCATGCTCTGCAAGTGCTGGACCACCGAGCTGCACCTCAGCCCATTTTTTTTTTTACTTTTTGAGACAGGGTCTCGCTAAGTTACGCAGACTGCCTCTGGTCTCGAACTTGCGATCCTCCTGCCTCCGCCTCCCGAGCCGCTGGGATTACAGGCGTGCGCCACCACGCTCGGCTCCCAGTTTTCATCTTGTAGCACTGGTCCTTCACAGATTCAGGAAGATGCCCTTTGAATGCATACGGACAAGCACTGACTTTTGATTTTAAAAGGCTCCACATCTAAGACTCCATTAGAATTTTCAACCACTCTAACATCAGCTCCTCTGTCATCATCTACCCTTTTCCTGAGCTGTGATGATAGCATCCTTTGGAAACACCTGAGATTTAGGTGAAGTGTCCTTCAAAATTAGGAAGGGTGGGCGTTTCCTCCCATCAGCAGTTGCTGCCAATATCACTGTGAAGTGAAACTTTCTGCAACCAGTGGTTTTCAAAAGCGCTGCTTTTCCACCTTCCTTCTTGCAGCTTGAGGGCGTATCAAGATAAATAGCAGTGGCATTGGCGTAGGCAATTTGCCCGGTCAGAAAATCTCCTGTCGCCCTCAGGTTGGTGATGTACCGCGGATGCTTCGGCAACTTGTGCTCAGAATCTGTAGGGAGACTTTGGCAGATTGTCACTGTGCATTGCAATACCAGCCCCATTCGGCACAGGAACCTTAGGGCACCTTTACTGGCTTTAAAACAACTTTGAGAAATAAGTGTGCAGAGGTCGGGCCTCCTGTCAAAGTACACCGTAACTCACAGACGTTCCAGTCTTGCGTCTCTCTTGAAAACATGCGAACCCTGAAATCGATCTCAGGAAATTGTCCTTTCTCGGGACCGGTGAACTTCTCCCGTGACACCTCGCGCTTGCCGATCACCTCTTCGTTTCCACCACAGTCCAGTGTTGCTCTCATCAACTCCAAAAATGGCAGCAGCTTTAGGGTTCCCATTCTCCTCTGCACTGAACAACTTCGTGTTTCAATTTCGCTGAGTATGGCAGTCTTTTAGACTTTTCTCATCCCTCTTCTGTAACTATTGTTGTTGTTGTTGTTAGGTGCTGTCGAGTCGGTATCCGACTCATAGTGACCCTCTGTACAACAGGGGAAACACTATTGTCAGTGCTTCTCTGCTGTTCATTGGGTTTTCAATGGCAGATTGATTTTTGGGAGGGGGTTGCCAGGTCCTTCTCCCAAGCCTACAGCTTCTGGTGTTCCCAGGCAGTCTCCCATCCAGGTACTAACCAGGCCTGACCCTGCTTAGCTTCCAAGATCTGACAGGATCGGCTGCCACAGGGCTACAGCTGCAGGCTCTGTAACTATAGCATATGATAAATTGGAACAAGCACCTCCTACGGTTTAAAAACTAAGGCATAAGCTGTCTTTAGACGAGACTGCACACCTTATTTGCATAGTGTCAATTGAGAAACCCCATGTGACTTCACCTTCTGTCCAAGATGACGCCTGATTCACACAGGAACGCTCATGGCCAGCTCCACTGTCTAGCTCTGTCGTGCACGTAGGTCTGCCTCTCGAGAGCAGTAGAGCTGGGTGTATCCCTGGTGTGAATCAAGCTTTACTCAGCGCTTGAGAAAATGGTTGAGTCATCATGGGCAAAAGCTGAAATTGTGTGGGACTTCTTGAATGTGTAAAAGGTCCTATTGGTAACATGCAACATTATTCAGTTGCCCTATGGACCAGGGGGCTGGGGTTTAGCTCAGTTGGTAGAGCACTGCGCTGCAGTCTCTGAGGTCTCAAGTTCAATTCCCAGCACTGCAAAAATGGGAAAAGGGCCTGGCAATCCACTCCCAAGGCAATCCTGAAACAGCCATTGAAAACCCTATGAGGATTGCTATGAGTTGGATACCGACTAGACAGCACCTAACAACAACAACAACATGGACAAGGAGTGCTTGATTGAAGGGAAAGGAGAGGTTGGGGGAAAAGGAATGGATTAGACTTACAAACTACTTTTTTTTCTTTAAGAAATTGCCAAAATCTGAGTGCAGATTAGATTTGAGTGCATGTTAGATTCAAGAATACATGGGTAAATATGCAAAGTCAAAATTACAATGAAATGAATTTCTGATCTTTTCATTTTTGCTATTGCTTTGTGACTGTGATAAACATATAAAGATATATTTTAAAAATTCCCATTGGAGAGATAAATTGTGGTGCATTTATAACGGAATAATACAGAGCTGTAAAAATGAATGAACGCAGGAAGCTATACCTCCACACTGAATCTCAAAACCCAATGCTGACAGAACCAAGTAAGTTCCAAATGAGTACATACAAGAGGAGTTCTTTAAAGTTGTAAAACAAAATTGTGGTAGTCTGTTTAAAAAACATAGTAGTAGGGTGTGGTGGTGGAGGCAGGGGGAACTCAAGTTGGAGGCCAGCCTGGGCTGTATCAGGAGACTCTGTCTCCAAAAATGAAAAAAAACCCAAAACATTAGATAGCAAGAGAACGTAAATGTATGTGAAAACTCTAAAGACACACAAAGGGTAATCAACAATATTTAGGATGGTGGACAGTGCCGGGGAGTGCTTCCTTCTGTTGTACACAGGGTTGCTATGAGTTGGACCCTACTTGACTACACCTAAACAATAACAACATCAAAGGATAGTGGCTACTTCTGGGCATACAGGAGGCAGCGGCTAGTTGGAGGTTCTCCGAGCTTCAGAGATAGGGTGAAGCTTTGTTTGCTTCCTCTCTCTCTCTCTCTCTCTCTCTCTCTCTCTCTCGTTCTTTCTTTCTTTTTCTTTCTTTATCTTTCCCTTCCTTGCTTCCCTACCTCCTTTCATTCCTTCTTTCTTCCTTCCTTTTTTCCTTCTTTCTTTCTTTCTGTCTGTCTGTCTGTCTCTTTCTTTCTTTCTCTTTCTTTCTTTCTTTCTTTCTTTCTTTCTTTCTTTCTTTCTTTCTTTCTACTTCCTTCCTTTTCTCCTTCCTTCCCTCCCTCCCTTCCCTTTTCTTTCTCTCCCTGCCTCCCTCCCTCTCTTTCTTCTTTCTTTTCTTTGCTATCTCTTTTCTTTTCTTTTCTTTGCACTGAACCCAGGGCCTGGCACATGCAAACCTCTTCACCCCTGAACTGCACCTCCATCTCCTTTTTAGCCTTTTATTTTGAGACAGGATTTGGCTAAGTTGTGCTCTCTGCCTCTGGCCTTGAACTCCTGATCCTCCTGCTTCAGCCTTCTGAGTCACTGGTATGACAGGCCTGAGCTACGGCACCTGGCTTAAAGCTTTGTTTCTGAAGATAGGGGGTGGCACATGCTTGCTTGCCTGCTTTCTTTCTTTCTTTCTTTTTTCTTTCATCCTTTCTTTCTCTTTATTTTTTTGAGACAAGGCCTCGCTAAATTATGCAGACTGCCTCTGCCTCCCAAGCCTCTGGGATTACAGGCGTGCACCACCGTGCCCAGCGCTTGCTTTATTTCTTTTAAAATTATTATTTAAAAAATACATATTATGTGTACTCTTTCAAAGCATTATGATTGACTACAGATACATGTATATATAGGTTTTTTTCATATTAAACAGATTAAAAACCCAAATACTACAAATACATAGTCGAAATTACAATGCGTTAAATTTCTGACCTCAGTTTTGCTTACTATGTGACTGTGATCAATATTTAAAGATCTGTTTTAAAAATTCTCACTCCAAAATATACATGTTCATTGTGAAAAATCTGAGAAAGAAAAATAGATAAAAAGATGAAAATCAGCTGGGCACAGTGGTGCACACCTGTAATCCCAGCGACGTGGAAGGTGAAGGCTGGAGGCTCGTGAGTTCAAGGCCAGAGGCAGCCTGCATAATTTAGCAAGGCCCTGATCCAAAATAAAAATAAAAATGGGGCTGGAGGTTCGGCTCAGTATAGAGTGCTTACAAAAGCATGAATGAGGCCCTGGGTTTAGCCCCCAGTACTACACACACACACACACACACACACGGATGAGAATTACGTTCAATTTCTCACCAGCTATAATCACTGTTCACATTTTTATGTTTATATTTGCAGGCTTTACTAATTCTACATACACTATACTCTCCATAGTTTTTTTTTTATAATCTAATTTTCTCCTTTAAAATATACTGTGAACGTTTCCCCACGTCACTTATAGATATATGTGCATGTGTGTATGTGAGTGGGTGTTTGTATGCACACAATTTTAGTTTTTCCCTCTGCTCTGGGGGCTGGGATTTAGCTCAGTTGGTAGAGTGCCGCTCTGCAGTCTCTGAGGTCCCCAGTTCAATTCCCAGCACCATAAAAAAAAAAAAAAAATGGGAGAAGGACCTGGAAACCCACTCCCGAGGCAATCTTGAAACAATCAGCCATTGAAAACCCTATGAGGGTCACTATGAGTCAGACCTGACTGGACAGCACCTAACAACAACAACTGTGTCCTGGTGTCTGAACACATCTGAATTACTCAACCAATTGTAAGTTGCAGAAACATAGTAGGAACTGAAATTCCCTGAAGAAACCCCATCTGTGCTGAAGACACTGCAGCCTGCCTGAGTCATTAGAGCTCGGTGACTGTGCAGAGATGGAACGCTGTAGATCAAGAGCCAAAGTTATCTTTGGCCATCTTCAGCTCTGGGCTGGGGTTTAGCTCAGTTGAGAGAGTGCTGCTCTGCACTCTCTGAGGACCTGGGTTCAATCCTTTGTTGTTGTTAGGTGCTGTCAAGTCGTGTCCAACTCATAGCGACCCTCATAGGGTTTTAAATGGCTGATTGCTTCGGGATTGGCTTGGGAGTGGATTGCCAAGTCTTTCTCCCATTTTTGTGGTGCTGGGAATCGAACTTGGGACCTCAGAGACTGCAGAGTGGCGCTACCAACTGAGCTAAATCCTAGCCTCTGGTTCAATCCCTAGCACTGCAAAAATGGGACAAGGATGTGGCAATCCATCACTGAAGCAATAGCAAAACAATCAACCATTGAAAACCCTAAGGGTTGCTATGAGTTGGACCCAACTTGTTGGTACTTCAAGAACAACAACAACAACAACAACAACAACAACAACAACAGCAACAACAATCTTCAGCCCTGGTAATAGCCATGTATTACCAACCTTTATTTGACCTAGCATCTTTGTGACTTTCAGGTAAACTTTTTGGAATATATTACCTACCTACCTGAGCATTTAACAAGCCTAAGGCTACAAATGTTGTAACACAGCATAGGAAACCTACAAGTGGGGTTTCCTCACTCTGCTGTGGCCCGCCTACTTCATGTTCCCACCAATGTACTTGGCAAATGCATTGATTTACGACTTTCTTTTGTTCTGTGACTATAAACACAATGTATCCGCTTCCATACTGGAACGTGGCATTCAAGTCAGCCTGAACTTGTGCCCCTGGGCCAGGGTCACTCATATTTGGCTTGGAATAAATGACCTCCTGCTCTGTTTGGATAAGAGCTGTGTTTTACGTTGACAACAGGTAGTTCTTTATCAGTCTAAATGACACTGAAATAAACGTTTTTATGAGGAGTCTTCGTGTTTATCTGTAACGACTCTGGCACGTTTCTCTGGCGCTGAAGTTTCTGGCTCTGGGTGTGTAACGTCTTTGTTTCATATTGCTAAATATGCAGAAGGAAGAAGCCAGAATAGCATTTTCTAATGCTCTCACCTGCACAGGTATGCCTGGGTACCATTTCCTTCACAAATTCTGCCATGGGCTGCCTGCAAAATTCCCTTAGCTAAAATGCTAAGCTTCGATATGATGCTGTTAGGAGGCAGGCCTTCCAGTGGAGCCCTCATAATGGGATTAATGCCCTCGTAAAAGGGACCTAGAGAGCTCTCTTCCCCCCTCTCCACCATGTGGGGCTGCAGTGACAAGTCAGAAATCCGCATCCCGGAAGAGGGCCCTTGCCAGACCCCAATCATGCTGGCCCCTGATCTTGGACTGTCAGCCTTCAGTACTGTGAGAAATGTGTGTTGTTTATAAGCCACCCAGGCTCTGATACTTTGTTACCAGTCTCTGAGGTCCCAAGTTTGATTCCTAGCACTGAAAAAATGGGTGAAGGATGTGGCAATCCACTCCTGAGGCAATCCCGAAAGAATCTGCCATTGAAAGCCCTATGAGGGTTGCTATGAGTCAGACACAACTGGGCAGCACCCAACAACAACAACAACAACAACAACAACAACAGGAAGGATGGTAACCAGGTCAGCGTAGAAGGCAGGAATCGTATTTCGGCATTCCATTCCCAATGAATGGCTCCATATTCTGTTCCTTATTCACTCAGGAACCAGCGCTCCTGTCCTGCCACCAGTTTCCCCACTGATTGGATGACTCAGACTTCAGCTCTGGCTAACACAAAGCCCTGTGTGCCAACGCCTGCCAAGAGGGCAGAGGCCAGCAGCTGTGGGCTTGGGTAGCTGGCAGGATCCTGTGCCCAGAAGGGGAAGGGGGCTGAAGAAGACCCGGTAACAACATGTCTGTGACGTCAGGCGGGGTCTCTGGCACTGGCTTTTCCTAGGTCATTAATTCAGTAAATGGAGCATCCCCGAGGGGCATGGCCACCCATCAGCCATCTTGGCTGGCGGAAGCCTGGTCCTCATGGGGTCACCAGGCTTATGAGCGGCAGGGTCAGAATCCAGCCTCTTGGCTGATTCTGCGCCCCACCCCTCACTCTCTTGCAACTGTGGTTTGTCCCGCTCAGTATGACCTTTCATGTGACAAAGGGACGGAGCCATGGAAGTCTAAGACAGCGTCACAGAGATCGGGAGGTCCTTGGTGACTGCTGACACAGTCCCTTCCCTGGACCTTGTTCCCAGGTCCCACTTGTGCTCCTACTTCTTGGGACACGAGGGTGACGACTGCCCTCCTGGACCCCACCTGTGTGTGTTTCCGCTGTTTTTCGTCACCATTGTCACGGCTACCAGCCAGCTGGCTCTCACTTTTCCCTGACCTCCGGAAACGTCTCAGGAAGGACAAGCGGGGGCCCCTAACTGCGGAAGCCAAGGCCTTCTTTTGTCCTCATCTTCCCCAGTTGTCCCACCCTAGCTAACACTCGGGCTGCCTCCTGCTTAGCAAAGCAGAGGTGCTCCGGGGACCCCTGGAGTCGCCTGGCCCTCCCCTTGGCACAGTCACTTCTGTTGCTTCCCACCCTCCCCCAGGGGGCGCCCCAGCCCGTCAGTGCCCACATCACTGCCGCTGGCCCCAAGGCCCTGCAGAAAGGCTGCCGGGGCCACTTCAGACCTTCACCTCTCGGTTCCAGGGAGAAATGCTACCTGGAGGGGCTTGGCTCTGCTTTGCCTCCTTTGTGAGCGCCTTGAAGCTTATGTTCAACTCCTTCCAGAATGACCTCAAGCAATGGCCAGGTGCTCGCTGGTTCAGGATTACCCAAGAGATTTTTAAGTAATGTAGATTCTTGGGTTCACACCCAGGAGGTTCGGATTCAGAAGGTCTGAAGTGGGGTCCAGAAATTGGGCTCCTTAAAAATGCCCAATTTTACTGATGAAGATCAAAGATCATAGCCTTCAATACAGGTTACAACTAAACATCAACTAACCAAAAATCCTTACGACTGGGTCAGCAGGCAACTTCACAATAAATGGAGAAAAGATTGAGGTTGTCCAAGATTTTGCTTTGCTTGGCTCTATAATCAACACCCATGGAAGCAGCAGTCAAGAAATCAAAAGATGCACTGCTCTAGGAAAAGCTGTGGCAAAAGATCTCTTTAGAGTATTGAAAAGTAAAGATGTCACATTGAAGACGAAGGTGCGTCTGACTCATGCCATGGTATTTTCAGTGGCATCATATGGTTGTGAAAGCTGGACATTGAACAAGAGAGACAGAAAAAGAATGGATGCTTTTGAATTGTGGTGCTGGAGACGTCTATTGAATATACCATGGACTGCCAAAAGAACCAACAGATCTGTCCTAGAAGAAGTGCAACCAGAGTGCTCCTTGGAAGCAAGAATGGCCAGACTGTGTCTTACATATTTCGGACATGTAGTCAGGAGAGAACAATCCCTGGAGAAGGACATCATGTTTGGAAGAGTGGCAGGTCAACGCAAAAGAGGAAAACCCTCCACCAGATGGATTGGCACAGTGTCTGCATCAATGGACTTAAACATAAATAAGATCGTTTGCCTGGCACAGAATCGGCAAGTGTTTCGATCTGCTGTACATAGGGTCGCTATGAGTTGGACTCGACTCGACGGCACCTAACAACAACAACAACAACAACAAAAATGCCCCTATCCACATGGACTGCTATGCTAAAACCTGTATTGGATGCCACGCTCACCCGTGAAGCTTCTGGGTGAAATAAAAGGGAAGGAGTCGCTTTGTGAGGCAATTAAAAAAATGCCCTTATGGGGTACAGCATGCTGTTTTGATACATGCACACATGTGATAATCAAATAAGGCACTTCGTTTTCTGCCTCTTGTGAAATATATTTTCCCCAAGGACTTGGCGCCACCTAGTGGCTGGAGGTGTGCACTGGCGGCTTCCTTCCCTGTGCTGAGCTAGAATGCTGACTTGCTGGGGATCAAAAATGTCTCCTGGTGAGCTGGGCGTGGTGGCCCATGACTGCCTGAAATCTTAGCGTCTGGGAAGCTGAGGCAGAAGGATGCTGAGTTCAAGGCCAGCTGGAGCTACCCAGTGAGACCTTGATTTAAAAAAAAGTCCCTTGGTGTGTGTATGGGTATGTGATAGGGTGTTGTTTGTGCGGTAGGTGTGAGTGGACTGGGTGCAGCATATGGGGTGTGTGTGTGTGTGTGTGTGTGTGACACACGCACAGGTGTGTTCTCTGTGTTATTTATGCCTGTGCACGTGGTAGGTGGTATATAATGTGCGCGTGCATTTGGGATGTTTTGTGTGGTCTGAGGGTGGGTGGCGTGTGTATGATGTACGTGTGATGCGTGGTGTTTTGTGTGTAGCGTTTCTACACATCCCGCAGTACCGAGATGTGACGGCGCGGGTGTGGAGCGCCGGAGACAGGGCACAGACATGCGCGCTCAGGTGAGAAGCTGAGAGGGCGCCTGTGTTCAGCAAGTGCCAGGGCCCTAAGACCCCCCGGAATCCAAAAGCCTTCAGAGAAGCCTCATTTTAGGGGAAATCTGCAGTGTGGGGACTTGGGACGGTGTCTGGGAAGGAACTGAGGGGAGAGAGCTCAGGGGACACGGTGACTGTGACCCCGTGTGGACGCCAGACTGCAGGGAAGTCACTGGGCGCTGGGGCTCTGGAGGACATGGAGCCCTACTGTGTGCAGTGGCGGGCATGTTCAGCTCTCTCTGGAGGGGCAGTCCTGGGAAAGCAGGAAGCCGGTTCTCAAGCACAGGGTTCTTGGAGAGACAGAGACCTGGGGCCGTGGGGTGAGGATCTGCCTCCAAGGGCAGATAGGAATCAATGCCGTGGTTCCAATGTGGTTTGTCCCTGCCAGAACGCGTGTTGAAATCTGGTTGCCAAGGCAGCAGTGTTGGGAGGTGGGGCCTTCCGGAGGGATGAACGCCTTTCTTCTGAGGCTGGAGTGGTCCTCAGGGGGCAGCGGTCATAAACGAGTCGTCTCCTTTGTCCCCTCCCTCTTTTCTCCTCATGGCTGCTTGCCTTCCACCTTCTACCAAGGGTGGAACCACCGTGAGGCCCTCACCACAAGCCAGGAAGATGATGCACACTTGTTGTTGTTAGGTGTCGTCGAGTCGGTGTCCGACTCACAGCGACCCTACATACAACAGGGGAAACACTATTGCCAGTGCTTCTCTGCTGTTCATAGGGTTTTCAATGGCAGATTGATTTTTGGGAGTGAGTGGCCGGGTCCATCTCCCAAGCCTACAGCACCTGGTGTTCCCAGGCGGTCTCCCACCAGGCTTAAGCCTGCTTAGCTTCCGAGACCTGATGGGATCGGATGCCACAGCTATGGCTGCAGGCTGATGCACACTTAGCCTCCCAGAACCCTGAGGCACAAGAAAGCTCTTTGTTTATAAATGACCCAGTCTCAGTTATTCTGTTACAGCAACAGAAAACAGACCAAGACAGTCACTGTGTGTGTGATCGTGTGTGCGCACGCACGTGCGCGCACAGCCCACCCCCCTCCATTTGTCTTTCAATGTTATCTTTCATCATTTCTCATTCTATAATGCTGGGTATTTTTAGCCTTCAGCCTTAAAAAGACCCAAACCCCAAACCGCACAGTTTCACTGTTTTGTAGTACTTTACGATGTATAAAATGCTTCACATACATTCTCATTTCATTATTTATAGCTCAGTAGATCTTACTGGCCCCCCGTGGCAGGAGAGGAGAAAGGCTGTACGCATTTGCGTGACTTGCCTGGAAGTGAAAGAAATCAAACCGATTCTTTTGACGACCAGCCTAGGGCCACTTCTGCTCCAGAGCCAACCTTTCCGCACTGGCTAAGCACGTTGGAAGTGTGCTACGGAGAGTCTGGTGGTGTCCTCGCATTTATGTTGCTTGCTGAGATGAGCCGGGAGGATGAGCTGGAGGGATGCGCTTGCTTGAATGGAGACCCACCACTGCCATTCCACGCTGTCTATGCCTGCACTTGGCTGGTGACTGCAGAGTCGAGGATTCCGCGAAGGTGGCATCAATAAGGCTGTTCTACTCTAACAAGGGACTCAGGAAATATGCTTCCATGTGGCTGCAGATCCAGCTCTCTGGGACAGTCAATCTCACGGCCTTGTGACTCTGGGACTGCACTTGTCCAATGCTAGGAGATGGCCAAGGGACGTCAGCTGTGGGTCAGTGCAGGGCAGGGGGCCTCACTGGGTCTTTGTGCTTCTGGGCCTCTGCCATTTCCCCACTCCATGAAGGGCGCGTTGCCCCTGCTTAGCCTCTCATGGCAAATCAAGAGGGTGGGTAGGGGCTGTGGCAAGAGACAATCAGTCCTGCCTTGGCTGTTGGCTCCAGGCTGGCTCCCCTCGGGGGAGCCCTGTGCATCCGCTGCTGCCATCTGAAGGCGAACCTGACCCTACACAACATTGCATTCCACCAAAAGACACCCACTCACGGCAAAGACTATGCCACGGTGGGCGTACACGCACAAGGAATTCTTGTCCTCTTTCATAGCATACTGTCTGGAAGCCGTCCGCTGAAGAGTGATGGCGCCACCTTCAGTATGCAGCTGGAGCTACACTGGGAGACGAGGTCCTGTCCTCTATAATGACCTTTGCCCCTAACTAAACAACACCCACGTGTCATGTCTCCAACAGGTAGAAAACAATGGGTCAAGAATCCAGGGGTGGAAGCAGGATTGGCCCCGCTTCCATGACTCCCAGTGACCGACTGACCTCCTCCTGTGCAACTTGGCTGCACAGATACGGAGACCTTTGCTTTCGTCAGGAGAGTACCTCTACCCAGGAACATAGCAGGTAAATGGCAAACCACAGCAGGTAAATGGCAAACCACAGCAGGTAAATGGCAAACCACAGCAGGCCTCTGGTCACCTTACCTTTGGTTTGCTCTGTGAGTGGTGGGTAAGGCAGAGATACCATCCTGGAAGGGATGATGGGTCAGCACGACAAGGGAGTGCTGCAGTTATGTGACGGAGGATACATAAATGGGAAGGGTCCTTCTGGTACCCGGGTGGTTCACCGTAGCCTATCTTGGTACTCCTCTACCTGATTTTTTTTTTGAGGTACTGGGGGTTGAACCCAGGGCCTCGTGCCTGCATGCTCTGCAAGTGCTGGACCACTGAGCTGCACCACCAGCCCATTTTTTTTCTACTTTTTTGAGAGAGGGTCTTACCAAATTATGCATACTGCCTCTGGTCTCAAACTTGGGATCCTCCTGCCTGCACCTCCTAAGCCACTGGGATTACAGGCGTGTGCCACCATGCCCGGCTCACTGCCTGATATTTGACAACAACCAGTCAAGTTCAGTAGGCATGGCTTTGGAATGACATTGAACCAGGCACCAGGTGAGCATCCATGCCACCTCACGGATAAGCCACCTAGAGGTGCTTATGTGAGGGTGGAGGAATCTAGAATGGGCAGTAGACCCCCGCTGCAACCTCACAACCACCTGCAGCGGGGTGGGCTACAGTTCAGCCTACCAATCCTCCACCTGCAACCTTCCCAGTCTCCTTCCCATTCTGTGAAGCAAATGCTGCCGGGCAGCCCAAGGGGTGGACTGTAGTGGACACTGAGATGAGCCAGGTCCCTCCTCCGGGACAAAGACCCCTAGTTGCTGGCTGCTCTGGCGGCAGCAGACAGCTCTCTGCTGAGTTCCTTCCAGGAACTGTCCACAGCTGAAGAAAATTGTCTCATGCGAGACCAACTGCCCTCTTGGGGTGGGGGAGGGGGAGAGCAGCTTGGATTAAAAAATCAGTCTGTGTACAGGGTACAAAACGCATCCCTCTTAACCTGGGGCAGAAGGCGCCTGAAAAGCCGTCCTGGCTCCAGGGCTCCTTATAGCCCTGGCTTCTGCAACCACACCGCAGCTCAACTTGTGCCTCTGCCCAGTCCTGCTTGCTTTACTCGGTAGCGCATTTCCCCCAGCCCCCCGCAGTACTCTCTCTGCAAGCAAATCTCAAGACTCAGAGTTTTCTTCTTGCAAAACCTGACCGATTACAGTTCGCTACCTGATCGTTTGGGCTGGGGTTTAGCTCAGTTGGTAGAGCGCTGCTCTGCAGTCTCTGAGGTCCCGAGTTTGATTCCCAGCACCACAAAATAGGAGAAAGATGTGGCAACCCACTCCCAAGGCAATCCCGAATAGCCATTGAAAACCCTATGAGGGTCGATATGAGTCGGACTCGACTCGATGGCACCCAACAACAACAACCTGATTGTTTGCTTCTTACGGGTAGTGATTTTACAAAAACCCCAATCTGATGAAGCCAGTCTTCTTAAAACCCTTCCCTGTACCTCCCAGCCCATAGAGTCACTCTGCTTAACAAGACATAGGGTGTTCTCTGCTTGCTGGCCTCTGTCTACTTTTCTAGCGTGCTCTATTGCCACTGTCACTGTCACTTTATGCCACAATCAAGGGAGATGCTTGTGCTTTGCTGAGCACTCGGTTCTCATTTTGTATCAATTGTTTCTCTTCCTAGACACCCTGACGTCGCTTTATTGCTTGGGTAGTTTATTCTCAAAGGTCTTGAATTTCACCTCTTTCAGGGAATCATTGCTTGAACCCCTCAGAGTACTGGTTGGCTATCACGTCTATGTCCCCATAGCCTTCTGAACTTCTTCTCCTGTGCCTCTCCGCATACGCTATTTTTAATTATTTGTTGAAGCATTTTTCTGCTTGCCTAGATTATACATGTCATGAAGTCAGAGACAGAGTCTATCTTGTTTAATGTTGTATCCAAAATGGTTGTTGTTAGGTGCCATCCAGTCATGTCTGACTCATAGTGACCCCCATAGGGTTTTCAATGGCTAATTGTTTTTGGGATTGCCTCAGGAGTGGATTGCCACGTCCTTCTCCCAGTTTTTGCGGTGCTGGGAATCGAACTCGGGACCTCAGAGACTGCAGAGCTGTGCTCTACCAACTGAGCTAAATCCCAGCAGTTACATTATAGGTACTGTTAAGTGTTTAGGGAACATCCTTATTTTCCCTTCTTTCTGTTGATGACAAGAATTTAAAGTTATAGCTAAAATACAGCTTAAAGGCAGACAATGTAGGAAGTGTAAAACAAAGTAACCAAAATTCTCCCTATAGATGATGCAGGAGTTTGAATGTTAGTCTCCCCAGGACCTATGTTGAATTTGATTGCTGCAGTTATGGTATTGAGAGGTGGGACCTTTAAGAGATGATTAGCCGTGAGGGCTTTACCCTGATGGGTGGGATTGCACCATTTCAAAAGGGGGAGTTTAACCCCCTCTTGCCCTTCTACCTTCTGCCACGGGATGATGTAGCAAAAAGGCCTTTGCTAGGTGACTGCTCTTCCATCCTGGACTTTTCAGCCTCCAGAGCTGTGAGCCAAGAAATTTCTGTTCATTCTAAGTAATCTCTCCCGTAATCTGTCATAACAGCAAAAATGGACTAAAACATCTGTGCTTGCATATTTTCAAAAAAATGTTAAATTTTCATCATTTAAAACTACATATATGTTAAATATTATAAACCCGGGGATTTTGAGCTACTGAAAAATAAAAAATAACTCAATTTGGAAAGTCTGGTACCATTGAGCCTTATATAGTTTGGGTCTTGAATGTCCCCCAAAGGCCCATATGTTAAAGACTTGGTCCCTAGGGCAGAGCTATTGTGAGGTGGTAGAACCTTCTGGAGGTGGGGATGAGCAGGGGTCCTTAGGGAACTGGACACGTGCTTTTAAAGGGGATTTGGTGACCTGGGTCTCTTCCTCTCTGTGTTTTTTCTTCCTGGGTCACGAAGCGAGCAGTTTGTTCAGCCACATGCTCCTCATCATTGCCACGTGGCAGGCCCACCAGAGGTCCATAGGAACAAGTCCACCCGATGTTGACTGGAACCTCCAAAACTGTGAGGCAAAACAGACCCTTCCTGTTTATAAATGACTTCTCTCGGGGAATTTTGTTGTAGTCCCGGTAAGCTGACTAACACAGGCCCACGTTTCTGCTTGGCGCATGTTGATGGAGCTGTGCAGCGGTACAGCAGAGGCGCCCTTTGATGAGCTGTGCTCTCTGGGGTTAGCCAAAGGCTCCACCTGGGGGCTGTGCAGAGCTGTGCCTGCAGGCTAACGTTTTGATGTGCTGTTTGTTGTTGTTCTGTTTGTTTTAGAAAGACAGAAGAATAGTGACAGATATCTTTGTATCCTTATCACAATATTGGGAAGTCTCTGACTTGACTCACGCCTATTTTACTCATGTAAGCGCTCGGGCTCTGCTAGGATTTGAGTTTGCCACCCTGGTACAGTATCGCACCAGCCAACAACAGCTCGCTTGTCTCTCCCTCTCGGCATGCAGAACGGCCGGGAGGAGCAAGGGAAGGTACTGTGCGCTGCTTCACTGGGACTGAAGCCATCACTGCCCCGGCTGGTGCAGCTCCCAGCGATCGCGCTACACTCATCACCGGGTTGTTTTCAGCTCTGTGTCCCTGGCAGCCTCTCTCCCTCCCTCTACCCATCAGCAAAATCCATCATTAAAAGTTGGGAGGCGGCTCAAAGTGAAGTGGTATATTTGAAAGTGCTTTATAAACGAGTATATTATATTATGCAGTATTATTTTTACCCAGGAAAAATGGTAGCTTTGCCCCTCTAATTCAGAGGCTGGTGGAGGGAACTGTGGCTCACCATTAGAATCTTATATTTGCTTATCATTCCAAAGATTACCGAGACAAAAATCAGCTTCGAAGCTAGCAAGTATTTTTTAGGGCGCTTTCCTAGCCTCCTGGGGAGAATGGAGTCTTGAAAATACACAAGAAAGTTGTCATTCATTCGACAAACATTTCATGAGGACTTGCTACCTGCCAGGCCTGCAGGATATGAAGATAGCGCAGGTACAAACCCTTGCGCTAGGCAGGCACTGTGGCGCATGCCGATAATCCTAGTGACTAGGGAGGCAGAGGCAGGTGGATCATGAGTTCGAGGCCAGAGGCAGCCTGTGCTATTTAGGAAGATCAGGTTCCAAAATAAACAAAAAGGGGGCTGGTGGTGTGGCTCAGTGAGAGAGCACTTGCCTAATGTGAGAGGAGGCCTGGGTTCAACCCCTCGAAACCAGAAAACAAATCAAAGCAAAACAAAAACATCCTACCACCATCACCAACAAAAATAACTAACAAAGCGTGGCCTCTTAGAGGAGAGGCAGGGAAGCAGCATCTTAGTGTGAGGAACAGGAACCTGTAGCAGGAGCCTGTGTGGCTGCCTCAAGACTTAGAGGAGGAAGCGGGGCGGGCAGATGGCTTTCGGACTTGGGTTTTGAAGGTTGAGTAGGAGCTCAGTAGGTGTGGACGTCTGTGCTCGTCTTAGACACTGTAGACTTATTAACAGAGAGAGGAGACACTGGTCCCAAACTACTCTGATGAGGTAAAGGCACCAGAATTGATTTTCTCTGTGGCTTTAGACAATGTTATTTAAAAAATGGAAGTCTCAGTTTGCCTTCCTGGTAAGTAGGGAGAGTAACATCAACTCGTTAGAACCACTGGAGGATGAATCAATTGATATGCTTTGCAAGAGCAAGTGTTTGCCTATTAGGAAAGCTCCAGGGGGACTATGTGGAGGGGATGGGAACAGAGGGAGGAGAATAAACAGCAGGCAAGAACAAGAGGAAGCAAATGGGATCAGACTCCCATTAGCCTGTGATGGATTGATCTTCTGTCACTGATTTCCCAAACTCTCAGCGGCTTTGACTTAAAGCTTGTTCAATATTTTGAAACCAATTTAAAACCAATTTTTGAGTTTGCTATTTTTTTAAAGAAAATTATTGCATTAATCAAAAAATGCATTAAGTTTTGGGTCAAGCAGCCTAACGGATGGGAAATGCTGATTGGGCCCCGGGAGAAATAGGCTCGCCTGGCTGGAGACTGTAATAGCAAAGAACAGAAACCAATCAGTTCTGAGGGGAAGAACACGGAGAGGGTCACAAGTGGCTAACAGGGAAAAACCTTGCAAGTGAGCTGAATTGAAAGGAAACTGGGAGGAAGGCTAATGAGGGTATTTTGTTCATATTAGCAGAATTCAGACACTCGGGTGCATCTGAAGCCTTCAGTGCCAAAGGGCGCTATGATTAGATCTTTATTGTTTGTTGTGGGGAGTGTTGTCTGCACATACAATTGTGGAGGAGCCCCCACCTCCACGCCCCTGAAATCACTGCTATTTGAGAGACGTGCATGGAATGGAAAATCAGGTGGCTCTGTTACAACGGAAACTCTCCACTCTGTCGTGAATGGAATGGGGTCCTGCAGTGTGATGAAGGAGCTTGTTTGCGTAGTCCCTCGCTGTGCCCCAGAGCAACTGGGGTTGCAATAAGGAAAGTCTGGAGTCCTGGCAAAGGAGCCCCGAGAGAAGGTGCTGGTCATTCTGCATTCTCTTCCCTGCTCTACTCTGCCCCGGGGGTGGGGGTGCCTCCCGCAGGCTGCTGACTCCCTGTGGCTGTCTTTCCATGGGGTGGGCCCGTGGGAGTTGCTGGTAAGAGCTCAGTAGGGGACCGGGAAGTCAACAGTCCATCTGCACTCCCTCCCTGCTTGGGGCCCACTGCTGGACCTGCGTGACACCCTCTGTCACCAGGCTCCTTCTCCATGGCCCCAGCTCAGGACTCTTGGGGCACCGTTTTCCCCGCCTGCCCCTCCTGACTGTGGCCATGCCTCCCACCAATGCGATCGAGGTCCTCCACATCGGTTCTTGTCCCTCACCCCCCTGCAGAATATCCTTTCCATGAGTAGTAATTGACGGGCCCATCTGAGTTAGATTCACTCTCCTATGGGACCCAGATTGAATCAGAGACTTAGGGATAACAGGGCAGCAGTCAACCCAGTTTGGGAGAAGGATCTGGCAACCTACTCCCAAAAATCAGTCTGCCATTGAAAACCCTATGAACAGCAGAGAAGCACTGACAATAGTGTTTCGCCTGTTGTACAGAGGGTCACTCTGAGTTGGATACCGATTCAAGGGCACCTAACAACAACAACAACAACGGTGAGTGAACCCAAGATCTGGTCTCTGGCAATAGGTGACCAGATCACATTATTTTTTAGGTTGGTTGGTCTGCTTTGTTTTCAAATAAGAGGAATAGACGGCTGGCCTTGTGATTGGGAGCTAGAAGAAAGAGGAGGCCTATTGAGGGAAGTCTAGAGGCAGGGTCTCCTCATCCCATGTTCTTTGTGGGATAGCCTTGGTCTGGATTATCTATGTTGTTGTAGGGTGCCATCAAGTTGGGCCCAACTCATAGTAATCCTGCGTACAACAGAACAAAACACTCCCTGACACTGTGCCATGCACACAATCTTTTTGTGTTTGAGCCCATTGTTGCAGTGATTATGTTCCTACTCATTGTGAATCATGCCACATCAGCAAAAGGAGGTCTCATGGGCTTTACTCCACTCCCAACGTTAAGGTCGACTGTACTTGGAAGAGCCTGCAGCTGTAGCCCTGTGGCATCCGATCCCGTCAGATCTCGGAAGCTAAGCAGGGTTGGGCCTGGTTAGTACCTGGATAGGAGACCGCCTGGGAACACCAGGTGCTGCAGGCTTGGGAGAAGGACCTGGCAACCCCCTCCCAAAAATCAATCTGCCATTGAAAACCCTATGAACAGCAGAGAAGCACTGACAATAGTGTTTCCCCTGTTGTACAGAGGGTCGCTATGAGTCAGATACTGACTCGACGGCACCTAACAACAACAACAACAACAACTACTTGGAAGAGGCAACTCTCCTCCAGTCATTTTTTGAGGATTTCCAGCCTGGGGGGGCTCATTTTCCAGCACTATATTTGACAGTGCTTCTCTGCTATTGATAGGGTCTTCACTGGCTTATTGTTTTAGGAACGGGCTCCTGGGTCCTTCTCCCTAGTGTGAGTCTGGAAGCTCAGCCGAAACCTGTCCTCCATGGGTGGCCCTGCTGGCATCTGAGATACCAGTGGCAGAGCTTTTAGCTTTTGGTATCACAGCAACACGCAGGCCCCCATAACACAATCTGACAGAGGCGTGGGACGTGACCCACACAAACACTCAGTTCAACAGATGCTAATTGATACCTCAGTAGACACAGCTCCTGTGATGCTCTCCATCTCTGTTCAAAGTCATCTATAACTTTCTTTTCCCCGGGTCTCTGAGTTAAAAATTAAGGTGTAAATGCGTTAGACATTTTTCATACTAAGCTCAGCTGGGCAGTGTCGAATGAAGGATGCAAGGGATGACAGGGAGAGTCAGACACCTGGGCAGCTTATGGGTAAGCAATGCTCTTCCTCATCTTACGATATTCTTTTCAAATAAATGGATGTTAGGACATCGCTTTTGGCAGCCTTGGTAGGTGTCTGTGGTCTGAAGAGCATAGGGAGGTAAATTGCTAGACTAACCTCATTTCTCAGAGCCTCAGGTTTCACCCTCCTGGGCTACAGTGGTCCGGAGGCAGGGGACCCAGGGATGTTATTATTTCTGCTGCCAGTATCCAGTGAGCTTGCATCTAAACGTCCCTGAGCTAACATAGATGAACAGAAGGCACATTTGCCTCCTCTGCTGTAGAAATGCTAACTCCAGCCTAAATCCCCTGATATGCTCCTGGCCAACAATTGTGGGGTTGGCGAGAACTGAATGCACCAATTGTATTTATTTAGTTATGCTAACATTGGATAAACACAGCTATAGAATACCTGGGGTTTAGCTCAGTTGGTAGAGCTACGCTCTGCAGCCTCTGAGTCCCAGGTTTGATTCCCAGCACCACAAAAATGGGAGTAGAACATGGCAATCCACTCCCAAAGCAATCCCAAAATAATCAGCCATTGAAAACCCTATGAGGGTTGCTATGAGTCAGACACGACTCGATGGCACACAACAATAACAACAACAACAACATAGAATGCCTATAGGGATATACTTTTTTATGCTGTGATTTTAGATCATGCAGATCTTTAACATTCTCTACTATACAATTAAAATGTCCTGGAATTTCTATGTCTCTTGATGAGGTTCCTATCAATGAGACGACTAGAGGATTTATCTGTATAAATTTGATGTTGAAGCCCTTGTTAACATCTATATCAAGAGAAAATTAATGAGCAAATTTATTAACGGTGCTGAAGTTTTTACTCATTTCCCCCCAGGTTTGGTTGATCGTAATTAATAAATAAAAGAAACTGCATTTGCATCTCCCTAAGCCTGGTAATAGCACACTAGTGAGCAAGGTTCGGGAAACACCATCTTTACTTAATCAGGTCTGAGACACAATTTAGCATAGTCCATGAGATTGCTAGAAACAGCATCTTTTCATATGATAATGCTTCTGTATAAATGGTCCCTGGCTTCTAGTGGTGCAGCTTTTTAAAAATTAATTCTATATTTTAATTAGCATACAGTATAATGAGTTTTAAGGGCTGGGATTTAGCTCAGTGGGTAGAGCGCTGCGCTGCAGTCTCTGAGGTCCCGAGTTCAATTCCCAGCACTGCAAAAATGGGAGAAGGACCTGGCAACCCACTCCCAAGGCAATCCCGAAACAGCCAGCCATTGAAAACCCTATAAGGGTCGCTATGAGTCGGACACCGACTCGACGGCACCTAACAACAACAGCATAATGATTTCATTACAGAGATTTTCACACAATTGTACCATGTACAACTGCTCTTGTTCTCTCCCTCCTTACATACTCCCCCGGCAATGTGGCTCCCACCCCCTCCCACCTCCAGATAAGTCCTGTAATAGTTTCTAATCGTACATACATGGAAATATATATTTTCTTTTAAAGATAAATCTAGCTTCTGCATGAAAGAGAATATGCATTATTTGTCTTTCTGAATCTGCCTTATTTTTCTTAGAATAATGACCTCTAGTTTCATCCATTTTCCTGCAAATGACATCATTTCATTATTTATGGCTGAATAATATTCCATCTTAAAAATCATTCATCTGCTGATGGATCGCTGGGCTGACTCCATATCTTTACAGTTGTGAACAGTGTGCAAGGAACTTGGAAGAGCACTTGTCTTTATGGTGTGGTGACTTAGATTCCTTTGGGTGTACAGAGTTCAGCTTTTGACTTTTCAGCTTTATGATGGTGTGAAGAAAATACACGTTCAGTAGAAACCGTAGTTGGGATTCTTGATTTTCAGCTCTTCCCTGGCTAGCAATATGCAAGTAGTCTACCACTGAGCTACACCCCTAATGCAATATGTGATACCATCAGGGGCAGCGAGTCCCAGCTCACTGCAGCCCCGCAGTCACCAGGGTAACAACTGAGACTCTATAGTGCGTGGTGTTGCTGAGCTATGACTTTCGGTAGGTTAGGGGTATTCAATGCATTTTTCCTTCAGTACGGGGTTGAACCCAGGGCCTTACCTATGCTAGACAAGTGCTCTGTCACTGAGCTGCACCCTCAGCTCTCCCACTTTTAAATTTTAACACAGGGTCTTGCTAAATTGCACAGGCTGCGTCTGGTCTCAAACCCATGATCCTCCTGCCTCAGTGACCTGAGTTGCTGGGATTATAGGCATGTGCCATGATGCCCGGCCTATTTTTTTTTTTTTTTTTTGGCAGTGCTGGGGATTGAACCTAGGACCTTGAAAATGCTAGGCAAGTAGTCTACCACTGAGCTACACCCCCAATGCTTTTTTTGCCTTACCAATATTTTTAATTTATGATGAGTTTATTGGGACAGACCCCATTATAAGGTGAAGAACATCTAGCTATACATATCATTCATAGAGTTTTCAGCGAAGACTCTAAACAAAGGCATTTCAATAAAGAAAACAAAAGTAGGGGCAGTGTTGATTTCTCTGATTTGGAGATTAAATTGTCTTCTCATCTCTTTAAAGACTTCTGATCACGTTAACGTGCCCTATCCCACTCCATATTCCCCGGATGGGGGAAGCGGCCAAGGGTGGTAGAGGCATGCCCCAGATGGCCACTGGGCAGTCCACGTGGTACTCAGAGGAGGGGCTCGCCCTGGGGAGGGCGGAGCCCCATGCGCAGGGATGGGTTTTTTGAGAAAAACTCTTAGTGAAGTGCCTTCCTTGACCAGAGCCCAAGCCCTGCTTGCGGGGGGTGGGGGTGGGAGATGGGGAGAGGCTCCCTAGGCTCCCTACAGGAGGGGCGAGAGACTCCCTACCTGCGGCCCGGCTCCCGAGGTCTCGAGCAGCTCCCCGCAAGCCCCCTCGTGCTGCGCCTCCTTGCAGTCCCGGCAAAAGACAAACTGCAAAAGAACACAGCTGTCAGGACACTCGGCTGTATTAGGAGCGCTGTCCAAAGTGCTTTCCAAAGCCAAGGCAGCCGTTCCCCTGGCTTGCGCGGTGGTTTCCATGGCAAATCCCTTTTTCCGAAAAGAAATCAAGTTGTATCTTTTTTTTCTGTGGTACTGGGGGTTGAACCCAGGGCCTCGCACAAGCGCTGGACCACTGAGCTGCACCTCCAGCCCATTTTTTACTTTTTGAGACAGGGTCTCACTAAATTACACAGACTGCCTCTGGTCTCGAACTTGCGATCCTCCTGCCTCCACCTCCTGAGCAGCTGGGATGACAGGCGTGCGCCACCCCTGGCTCTCAAGTTGTATCTTGCTGTGACTATTCACTCTTTGTTAGAGAATGTTCCAAGCACTGGGCAGGGTTACAAAGGTGACCAGGCGAGTTCTCTCTCTTCCAGATGCTCCCTGCCCAGTGGAAGAGGGCGTGAGGCAGAGAAATCCCTGTTAGAACAGGAGGAAGACACCTGGGTTTGTCTGCGTGTGTGGGAGACTGAGATGCTCCTGTCCGCTTTTGTACTGAAAGCCTATTACGAAACAAAAGGAGGTGGATGTCACAGCGGCCCTTTGGCCCCTTGCGCCTCCTCTACCAAATTTGTACATTGAAGTCTTAACCCCCAGCGCCTCAGAAGGGGGCCGCAGTGGGAGACAGGGCCTTCAAAGTGGGCATTAGGGGAGAAAGACGCCATCGGAATGGGCTGTCATCCAGGACCACGTGTGTTCTCATAAGGAGATCAGAACAGACGCACGTGGACCGAGGGGCGCCCACGTGAAGGTGGCCACCTGCAAGCCAAGGAGAGGCCCCAGAGGAAGCCTCGGGGATGATGAGAGAGTCAAGGTCTGCTGTTCGAGGCCCGCAGCCCGCGGCGCCTCATTACACCAGGCCCAGGAACCTCGTGCCCCATAGAGGGTGGGCGTGCGATCTGCATCTTAGCAGCACTGGGGATGGAGCCCAGGGGCTCTGCACACGAGGCCAGCCTCCACCACTGAGCCTGGCCTCAGTCCTGTGGCAGGTCTCCCCACCGGATGACAGGGCTCTTGTCACCTCTCACCGACACCCCAAGGATCCGCTGCCCTTGCCCGTGGTCTTACAAAGAAGGAAGCTGTGAGAGACTGGGTGCGGGCTGGGCTCTCGAGAGGCTGTGTCTGCCCTACACCTGTCTGGAATAGCAGGGGCCCCTCCAGGCAGTGTCACCAGCCATGCCCTGAGGGTGCTGTGTGGGCTGAGCATGTGAGTCTGCACTGTGACACATTTGATGGAGTTGTCATCCTTTCCCGGCACCTGGGACCCATGGGAAAGCCACCATGTTTCTGATTTCAGAAGCCCAGGCTCAGGATTTCAGAAGCCCGGGAGCTCACAAGTTCATTTTGTACAGTACCAGCCAGATACTGTGCTCAGTTTTGCTTAAGAAAAGACTAAACCGGACCGAAAAACTAAAACAAGACAAATAGGGCATAAATAACACCAGCTTCATTCAGACGTGTGACCGCTCCTCCTGGGCTGATAAGAACGGTCCACCCAACACGTCTCCCCTTCACGTCGCCTTTACCCTATGAACAGAATTCTCTCCTTCCCTACATCCAACTTGTTTTAAAAACTCATCTGAATTTCTTTTTCCAGTATTGGGGGTTGAACCCAGGGTCTCAGGCACACTACGCAAGTTCTTAAGCTGTACTCACAGCCCCTTTATTTCTTTTTATCTTAAGACAGGGTCTAAGTTGCACAGGCTTCCTCTGGCCTCGAACTTGCAATCCTCCTGTTTCAGCCTCCCGAATTGCCCAGATTAGAGGCACCCAGCTGAAAATTATTTTAATCTCAGGACATAAGAGACACAAAAGGAAAGGCTTTTATAAGGCAGGGGGCTCCTCTACAGAGAGATGCTGCCGCTCAGCTTAGAGACACCACTCTCATGTTGTTGGTATTAGGTGCCATCGAGTTGGTATCCGACTCATAGCGACCCTCATAGGATTTTCAATGGCTGACTGTTTCGGGATTTCCTTGGGAGTGGGTTGCCAAGGCCCTTCCCCCATTTTTTGCGGTGCTGGGAATTGAACTCGGGACCTCAGAAACTGTAGCACAGTGCTCTACCCACTGAATTAAATCCCAGCGTCACCAATTTCATAGCTTATCCAAAATGCTTGCGACCAGATGTATTTTTCAAATGTTGATGTTTTTCAGATTTTGGAATATTTGCATATGCATGAGATATCTTGGGGGTGAGAACCAAATCCAAATACAAAATCCATTTGTCTCACCTACAGCTCACCCCAAGGCCTCAGAGTAATTTCCTACAGTGCTCTCAGTGGGTCTGCTTTTGTCTGCGACCTATGACATGAGGTCAGGTGTGTAATTTCCTGCTCATGGTGTCATGTCAATGCTCACAAAATTCCAGGCATTGGAGCATTTTGGAATTTAGGTTGGGGAGGCTGAACCTGTACTCCATTCTTACTTCTCACGGCAGAGAGGTTGAAGGCAAAGATTGTGGGATGTCCACTTTACGTAAAGGCTCAGGGTTGGGGAGAGGGCGTGCGTCAGGCTACACCAATCCCCAGCACCCCGGGCTTTCACGCTCTGACATTTGGTTTTCTGTGGACTGAAGGTGAACGTAGCCAGCAGTGAGCTGGGCCGCTCTGTTTCTTGCTGAGGATTTCTCTTTCTTTCTCTCTCTCTCTCTCTCTCTCTTTTTTTTTTTTTTTTTTTTTTGCGGTACTGGGTATTGAACCCAGGGCCTTACGCCTGCATGCTTTGCAAGTGCTGGACCACTGAGTTGCATCCCCAGCCCTTTTTTTTTTTTTTTTTTTTTTTTTTTTTTACTTTTTGAGACAGGGTCTTGCTAAGTTACACAGGCTGCCTCTGGTCTTGAACTTGCGATCCTCCTGCCTCTGCCTCCCGAGCTGCTGGGATGACAGGCGTGCGCCACCGCACCTGGCTAGGGTTTCTCTCTCTTTCTGCGCCGTCTCTGCTTGATTTTCAGGTTTGCCCCTGCGCCGCCGCTCTGCTCTCACAAGCTCCATTGAGAAGCTACGCGTCGTGGGGCTCCATCATGGGGAACACGCTGTGACTCGCCCACCGCGTGTGAGGGAAGCAGGCCTGGTCCCGTGGCGTGACAGGAAAACCGCTTCACATCTTATTAGCCAGCGCATGAGATATGAAATCAGTTTCACGGCGCTGGAACACCCTGGAGGTTGATCAGTTTGTCAGAATCAATAGGCCTTTCCTGACACAAAGACATTAAATTCCTTCTCACCGGTACTGCAGAGCAGACCGTGAAGACAGAATAGGAAATGCAGAGCACATAAAAATTAAAGCCTTGTTGCTTCAGTATGGCAAGGGGAAGCGGGAGCTGCAGGAATATATTGTTGTTGTTGTTAGGTGCCATCGAGTCGGTATCTGACTCATAGCGACCCTCATAGGGTTTTCAATGGCTGACTGTTTCGAGATTGCCTTGGGAGTGGGTTGCCAGGTCCTTCTCCCATTTTTGCGGTGCTGGGAATTGAACTCCGGGCCTCAGAGACTGCAGCGCAGTGCTCTACCAACTGGGCTAAATCCCAGCCCCAGGAATATATGGGTGATGATGTAACATGAACATGTTGCTAATTTGTTATATTCTGAGGTCATTGTTAGGTACTGTTGAGTTAGGTCTGACTCATAGTGACCTGATGTACAACAGATGAAACACTCCCAGTGGTGTGCCATGTCAGTGCTTCTCTGCTATTCATAGGGCTTTTGATGGCTGATTGCTTCATGAGTGGGCTGCCAGGTCCTTCTTTCAAATCTGTAGTACCCAGTACTCCCAGATGGTCTTCCATCCAAGGACGAAGCAGGCCTGACCCTGCTTAGCTTCTGAGACCTGACGGGATCAGGTGCCAGGATGATACGGCTGGTGGCTATCTTCTAATAGTATAATTTAAATTTAGGTCCTTGCCAGTTAAATAACTTGAATCTGTCTCATACAAAATGGAGAACCCTCTAGAAGGTCTAATTTGACCTTGAAAGTGTTTGGGGTTTTAAATCACATTAGTTTGAACTCAACGATCTCAACAGGTGCTTATATAAATGCGTAGGACTTCAGTTCCCAAACTGTGTGCCAAAGCACCATGTCATGCCATAATAAATGAACAGGGGTGCCCTGGGATATTTAACATATTTGAGGGAAACGGTGACCATCAACCTCTGTGTGACACTGTGTGAACTACTAACTCAGGGTGACCCCAGGGGAAATGGGCATTGTGCTACCCGCCCTGCAGTGACATTATATTATTGCAAAACTGGATTTTTGGATATTGTGATTAAAAAAAAAAGAGCCAAGTAAATGTCTATTTGGATCAGAGATATGGTTATTTAAAAATAAAATAAAAATATTATTTTCTTTCAATATATGTGAAGTGTTTTTTTCAAAAGACTATTAAATTGTTGCCTGCAGCCATACCACTGTGGCATCCGATGCGGTCAGATCTCAGAAGCTAAGCAGGGTTGTGCCTGGTTAGTACTTGGGTGGGAGACTGCCTGGGAACACCAGGTGCTGTAGGCTTGGGAGAAGGACCTGGCAACCCACTCCCCAAAATCAATCAGCCATTGAAAACCCTCTGAATAGCAGAGGAGCACTGACAGTAGTGTTTCACCTGTTGTAGGGTTGCTATGAGTTGGAAACTGACTCGACGGCACCTAACAACAACATTACATTGTTAGGATAGGTGCCATGACAGGCCGACCAAGTTGCTGAGGGCGCAGCACACAGATGATGTTTGGGCTGCTCTGGCTTTGAGAGATGAACTCCTTCTTGAGGTGATGTTTTGGGGCAGTTTACAACCTCCCCAGAGTACAGCTATTTCCACAGAAAGAGCTTGCTGATGGGGAAGACAGATGTGCTCCAACAAGTCTTGGTGCATGACCTGCCTGCCTCCTGTGTGTGGCACGTGGGATTTTCTTTAGTGACTAGCACTGGAAGGCTATGATGCACCCTGGGCTTTGCCAATAATCAACCATGATAGCAGACCTTCCCTGAACGGAAGGAGGGACTGCCCTCCAGTGACACAGCATGCCTTTCCTGCACTAGCTTCTCTTGGGAGAGGCTGACAAGTGCCACCTGCTTCCATACAGTTTTGTTTTTTAAGAATTAAAAAACAAATTGAGACATGTTCTCATTATGTCGCCCATGCTGGTCTCCAATGCTTGATCCTCCTCCCTCAGCCTCCAGAGTGCTGGGATTACAGATGTCACCACCGCCTGGCTTAAATGTCTTTTAGAAATTATAAAAGTATACATACTTACTCTATCAGCTCTCCAAACTTTGTTCTCTTGCTAGATTTTATTAGAGAGCACTCCGACAAACACCTGGGCCACACAAGCTCCTGTGCTGTCAGCTTTATGGATGGACTCAGCTAGACCATGCTCTCCAATTAGTTAATCAAACACTGATCTAGGCATTACCGTGAAGGCATTCTGTAGTGCTGAGATCTCCAGCCAGCTGACCCGATGTGAGGGAGCTCACCCTAGGTAGCCTGGGGAGGCCTGATGCAATCTGTGGAAAGGTCTTAAGACCAGGACTGAGGCTCCCCTAAGGAACAAGAGACCCTACCTGTGGACTGTGGCATCTGGCTATGCCCGTGAGGTCCAACCTGTTCTTCCTGCTGCTGCCTGTAGACTTAGGACATGCCTGGCCAGCCCCACAACCCACTAAGCCAATTCCTCGCAATAAATCTCTTCCAATATGTGTGCATATGTGCATCTGTGTATGCACATTTATAACCATACATACGTACATATACGTGTGTGTGTATGTACACAGGGCTGCAGTTTAGCTCAGGGTAGAGCACTGCTCCACATTCTCTGAGGACCCAGGCTCAATCTCCGGCACCACAAAAACAGGAGGAGGACATGGCAATCCACTCCTGAACCAATCCTGAAGCAATCAGCCATGGAAAACCCTATAAGGGTCGCTATGAGTTAGACCCAAGCTTGATGGCACTAACAACAAACAATAACATATATGTACACATGACCTATGCACCTGTGTGTCTGTGCATGTATATATCCATAGATATGTCTACATGTGTGTGTTTACATACTTAACTATAACCCCCACACACGTGTGTTAAGACCTTTGTTGTGCTCCTGCCTCTCTGGTGGAGCCCTGGTTGACATCATTAGGTCTTTTGCAAAAGGATTTTTTTAAACAACAATTTAGACTTTCGGTGTTACCTAAAAAATTGTAGTTCAAACCTCATTCCATTAAAAAAATTCCAAATAACCAAATGACAAATTCCTCTCATAATCCAGTTCCAGGAAACAAAGCTACCAACCCCGGTAGTGTGATTGTTCCCTTTGACGATGAGCCGTTGAACATGGTAACCCAGCGCTAGGACCCCAACACCATGTAATTCACCCGTAATGGACACAGGAATCCAATACTTTATCCTCTGGTACATTTTCAAGGCTGGGAGATTGGTGTCAAAGTGTCAAAGTTTGTTGTGATTTAACTGTAGAAACTAGCTCATCTTTTTTTTTTTTTTTTTTGCAGTACTGGGGGTTGTACCCAGGGCCTAACGCTTGCATGCTTTGCAAGTGCTGGACCATTGAGCTGTACCCTCAGCCCATGTTTTCTTTTCTTTTCTTTTTTTTTTTTTTTACTTTTTGAGACAGGGTTTCGCTAAGTTATGCAGACTGCTTCTGATCTTGAACTTGTGATCCTCCTGCCTCTGCCTCTGGACTCGTTGGGATTACAGACATGCACCACCACACCCAGCTGGAAATTAGCTCATCTTAAGTGCCTAAAATAAGGTATAAAAAACCCCCAAATTATGAAATAAGTCAATCTTTTTCTACCGAGTAACAGCCGAATTATTCTTAACACTGAAGTCATATTCTTTCTTGTCTTATTGCTAATATGTGTTGAGTACAGTCACGTGCCGCACGATTATGTTTCTGTCAATGATGGACCTCTTTCCTATAAGACGGGAGCCCTATTAGATTATAATGGAACCACAAAGCTCCTACGGCTAGTGGATGCATAGTGAAGAAGTAAGAAAAAAGGAAATAACAGGAGCCGAAAAACAAGAACACCCATGAAAATTCACAGTGAAAGTTTATCAGGAGTGTTGCAGACCTTAGCAAGCTTCTTAAAAAGTCTGAAAGCATCCCAACTCTAGGGAGTCTTTATTGATGAAGAAGAGTGTTCACGGCAAGTTACATGCTTACAAGCAAGTCTATGATGGAAAAAGAAAACAGACCAAACAAACCAACATGGACATATTCCTGCAGAGTGACACTTCTCCAGGTAGAGCCTCAGGCAGGTCTCTCAGGAGAGATGCAGAAAAAGGTAGTGTTGTCATGGGAAATTACTGCGGTATGCACATTTCTGCACCTGGAAACCTTCTTGGGGACAAGATGTGGATGAGGTTTGTTGTTGTTAGGTGCTATTGAGTTGGGCGACCTAATGTACAACAGAACAAAAAACTTCCTGATTCTATGCCAGGCACATGATCTTTTTTATATCTAAGCCCGCTGTTGCAGACACTGTGTCAATCCATCTAGTTGAGGGTCTTCCTTTTTTCCATTGACCTGCCAGTGTCCCAAACGTGATGTCCCAAAAAGAAGATGGAAGGAATACACAGAGTCATTATACCGAAAAGAATTGGCGGATGACCATTTCAAGAGCTTGCATGTGATTAGGAACTAATGGTACTAAAGGAAGAAGTGGAAGCTGCCTTGAAGAAATTGGCAAAACACAAGGCTCCAGGAATTGATAGAATACCAACAAAGATGTTTCAACAAACACATGCAGCACTGGAAGTGCTCACTTGTGTATGCTAAGAGATTTGGAAAACAGAGCTACCTGGCCAACTGACGGGAAGAGATCTATATTTGTGCCTATTCCCAAGAAAGGGGATCCAACTGAATGTGGAAACTATCAAACAATATCATTAATATCACTCCCAAGCAAATTTTGCTAAAGATCATTCAAAAGCAACCGTGGCAGTATATAGACAGAGAACTGTCAGAAAATCAAACCAGATTCAGAGGAAGGTATGGAACCAAGGACATCATTGCTGATGTCAGATGGATATTAGCTGAAAGCAGAGAATACCAAAAAGATGTCTGTCTATGTTTTATTGACTATGCAAAACCATTTGACTGTGTGGATCACACTGTGCAGACAAATTATGAGTAACATTGCCAAGAATGAGAACACCAGAGCACTTACTGGTACTTATGAGGAGTTTGTACATGCACCAGGAGGCAGTCATACAAACAGAACAAGGAAACACTGCCTGGTTTAAAGTCAAGAAAGGTCTGTACCAGAGGTGTATCCTTTCACTGTGCCCTTTCGATCTCTATGCTGAGAAAATAATCTGAAAAGCTGGATTTTATGAAGAAAGACGTGGCACCACGATTGGAGGAAGATTTATTAACAACCTGTGTTATGTGGAAGGTACAACTCGGCTGACAGCGAAAAGGATGTGAACCTTCACTGATGAAGATCAGAGAACACAGCATTCAGTATGGATTGTGCCTCAACCGCAGCAAAACAAAAATTCTTACGAGTGGGTTAATATGCAGCTTCATGATAAATGGAGAAAAGATTGAGGCTGTCCAAGATTTAGCTTTACTTGGTTCTACAACCAATACCCGTGGAAGCAGCAGTCAAGAAATCAAAAGACGCATTGCTTTGGGAAAAGCTATGGCAAAAGATCTCTTCAGAGTATTGAAAAGTAAAGCTGTCACTTTGAAGACAAAGGTGCACCTGATTCGTGCCATGGTATTTTCAGTCACATCATATGGTTGTGAGACCTGGACATTGAACAATGGAGACAGGAGAAGAATGGATGCTTTTGCATTATGGTGCTGGAGACAATTATTGAATATACCACAGACTGCCAAAAGAATCAACAGATCCATCCTAGGAGAAGTGCAACCAGAGGGATCCTGCAAGCAAGGATGGCTAGACTGCGTCTTACATATTTTGGACATGTAGTCAGGAGAGAGACTAATCCCTGGAGAAAGACATCATGTTTGGGAGAGTGGCAGGTCAATGCAAAAGAGGAAAACCCTCCACCAGATGAACTGACACAGTGTCTGCAACAATGGGCTTAAACATAAATAAGATCGTGTGCCTGGCACAGAATTGGGGAGTGTTTTGTTCTACTGTAGATAGGGTCCCTATAAGTCAGACTCGACTCAACCGCACCTAACAACAACAACTGCACGGTGTGTATGAAGTCTGCAGTTTGTAGCAATTTCCTGCACCTTCTCTTTGCTCACCAGCACTTGCTGGCCCGCCCAGACCAACTTCCCAGGCCAGGAAGCTCCACTCCCTGCAAGTGCCCCACATGGGGATTCCACTTTTTAATTCTATATCACATTTTTACTGTGCCTTTTTCTATGCCAAGAGATGTTTAGACACACAAATACTCCCCGCTGTGTGACAGCTGGCCACAGAGTTCCATGTGATGGCATCTGTCCAGGTTCACAGCTCAGGAACCATGGGCTCTGCTACATTGTGTAGGTGGGTAGTGGGAGGAACCAGCCAGGGTTGTCAGCGCACACCATGTGACTACAATGACGAAGCCATCTAACGATGCACTTCTCAGAACGTGTACCATTGTTGGGGGACCCATGACTGCCTTCACTTCTAATTCAGTAGATATTTATAGTTTTACAAATTACATATAGTTTAGTGCTTACAAGCAGAGCCTTTGAAGTCAAAGAGATCTGGAGAGACGGAGGCCCTTCTTTACAATTCTGTGATCCTGACAGCTCTCTGCTTTAGGTTTTTATATCTTCAAAGAAGGCATAAGAAGCTAAGGAGTATTTAACACAGTTTCTGGCACAGGGTAAACAGTACAAATGGTTTTCTCACAGGGTTCCCTTGCTACTCAAGCCCCACAATTCTACGGAAACATGAGTGACAGCAAGCACCTCGTTCGTCACAGTCCTTCTGAGTATATCGATGGTCACGATTATTATGTGCAAGTCTAGGACCCTCTCAGAAAGGCCAGGCTTGTAAACTCACTGCAACTACAAGACCATGAATGGAGAGGAATGCTGGCTTCATTTCGCTCACACACACACACACACAGGGGCACGTGGCTCTCCAGCCCCTTGGACAATCCGCGTGGCCATGCAGCCACGCTCCCCCTTTGGCATCATGTCAGTGGAGCCGTCATTTGATGGATAAGTGAGTCTGATTTCTCATCATTCACGACGGGCACGCTCCAAAGGAGAGACATGTCTACCTCCTCTTCGGTGGCACGAAGGTACGCAGGTACGGCTGCGGAGGAAAGCAGAACGTGCAGGGGGATGCTGATCAATAAAGACGAAAGTGGTTGGCACCTACACGGAGTGACCCTGAACAAAAGATTTTGATCCTTCCGGTTCAATGATCTCTACATGAAAGCGAAAATTTCTTTGTGCCTGTTTTCCGTCACGAGTGCATCCATTATAAAAACCTTCTACTCTGTGACATTTATTATTCTTCTACAGCTCTGAAGCTCTGTGTTAAAAGAACAGGAGGGGACCAAATACCATCTTCGGTGCCCTTACTATAGTCAGGGGATACATCAAAAGTAGGAAGCACAAATTTGTACTTCTTTAGGGCCAAAAGAAATATAAATCTTCTCGGTACATGAGTGTCCTGAAGGTGGCAGCAGAGATACATAAATTCAGCCTTGGTGTGTTAAAAACAGGGAATCGGAAGAGCTCCCAGAGGGTGACTAACTGCTGATACATGCAAAACCAGTTCTGACAAGAGTGTCACAAAGCCAAAATGGTGTTAGGTAATAACGCGCTAAAGCACGAATTTGCAAAGAAGAAAGCGAAATTATTTCCTTTCAAGCAGGAGACATCTTAAAATCACAGAATCTCTTGGTGGGAAGCAAACTTAAACTGTGCTGAGCTCTAAATGCAAACAGACCAAGACAATCTTTTACAAAGGGAAATTTCCAAATGGCCAAATAAATAATGTCACAAAGCCTGGATATACAGCTCAGTGGCCACATTTCTTTGTATCTTTCCAATTCCATTCTAATGATCCAAGGATGGCTAAATAATACCATCTGTTGTTGGTGCTGTTAGGTGCCGTGGAGTCGGTATCCAACTCATAGCTACCCTCTGTACAACAGGGAAAACACTATTGTCAGTGCTTCTCTGCTGTTCATAGGGTTTTCAGTGGTGGATTGACTTTTGGGAATGGGTTGCCAGGTCCTTCTCCCAAGCCTATAGCACCTGGTGTTCCCAGGTGGTCTCCCATCCAAGTACTAACTGGGCCCGACCCTGCTTAGCTTCTGAGATCTGATGGGATCGAATGTCACAGGGCTTCGGCTGCAGGCCAATACCATCTAGGTTCCCATGAAATCCTGAGGCATCTATCACTGTTTGTATCCAAACTTGCCTTGGGTTTCTCACTTCCATGTGGATATCAAGTGTTCTCAATGGAACTCCGACAACTCCCTTTTCCTACACCGTCACCTGCCTCAAGTACCTGTACACACCCACCTAGTGCTTCAGGGGTGCAGGCTTAACCTATACACTTGCCGTGAGTTGGATCCAGTGGAAACCTTATTCCCATCTGGCTTCGACCCAGGGTCTCACGATGGTCACACCAAGTCCACTTAGCTTGCTTCCAGTAGACCTGACCTTAGGACCTCAGACTGAGGGCCGCACTCAAGCATTGCTTTAGACAGTGATGGCATCACAGGGGATTGAACTATCCAATCCATAACGATGGACAGAGATATTTACATTTACTTCCTACTTTAAAATAATTACTTTTTAAACTTAAAGACCTCTGTTGTTGTTGTTGTTAGGTGCCATCGAGTCATGTTCGACTCATAGCCATCCTCACAGGGTTTTCAATGGCTGTTATGGGATTGCCTTGGGAGTGGGTTGCCACGTCCTTCTCTCATGTTTGCGGTGCTGGGAATCGAACTCAGGACCTCAGAGATTGCAGAGCAGCGCTCTACCAACTGAGCTAAATCCCAGCCCTAAAGATCTGCAGGGGTCACTTATTTTTCCTTTTCTTTATCAGCCTTATTTAATTATAATTTGCATAGTCATGGTTTAAAAATTAGTTTATGTATTTCTTTTGAATTTTACATTAAGTACAAATTCAAAATGTACAAAAAGTACATGATGAAAAATAAATCTTTCTTCCTTGGTCAACTATAAGGCTTCCTAGAGAAAATCACTGTCACCTGCTGTGTGTGTATTGTTCTAGAAATATTTTATGCAATCAAGCATATATATATGCATTTTTAAGCAAAAATGTTATATCAAATATCATATGATGTGCTCAATGCCTTTATTATTATTATCATTATTTCTGCAGTTATGGGTAGTTGAACCCAGGGCCTCATGCAACCTTTTGGCAAGCACTCTATCACTGAGCCACACTGTCGGCCCATTTTTTACCTTTTATTTTGAGACTGAGTCCTAGTAAGTTATGTAGGCTGCCTCTGGCCTTGAACTTGCAATCCTCCTGCCTCAGGCTCCTGACTTGCTGGGATTACAGGTGTGTGCCACAGCTCCTGGCTAATGCTTTGGTTTTGCATTTAAGGCATCTTACACTTGCGCTGTAACAACAACAGCTACTGAGTGACTCCATTCTTCTTAAACAGCTACATAATACTTCAATTGATTGGGAGAAGAACCTGGCAACCTACTCCTGAAATAATCCCCCTAAAATCTGCCACAGAAAACCCTATGAGGGTCTCTATGATTCAGACCAGACTCAACGGCACCTAACAACAACAAGATGTGCCTTGATTCCTTTAACCAGCCCCCTATGCTGAGCGCTTAGGTCCTTTCCTCATTTTGCCATTGTAAACAAAGCCGCAAGGAATGTCCTCCGTGGGACCTCTTGCAAGGGTGAAAGGAGATCTGAATCAAAATTATAAGAAGGAAAAAATCCTATACAAAGGTGGGATCATAATAAAAGAAACAAACAAACAAAGCTAAGAATGGTGTTATTATAGATGGTCTAGAAAATGCTTGTAATAGTTCTGACAAGGTAAAAAGAAAGTTCACTGCAGGAAAAGTTTCTATCTTAAACAGAACTGGAACCCAAGGATATACAGAAAAATATTACCATAAAAAGACAAGTAAATGGTAGAGAAGTCTTTGATGGGGGTGGGGTGGGAGGGGGGTAAGCATACAAGAGGGTAAGGGGGAACCTATATGAATAACGTACAACAAAATGCATATATGGAAATGTCACAATGAAAAGCATGGCAGAATGAATCACATTAAGGTGTACATTAAAAATTTCCAATAAAAAAAAAAAAAAAAAAAGAAGAAGAAAGGAGGCCTGCGGGATGCCTTCCCAGAAGTGCAGTGTCAGGTCACTGGGTGTGCCTGCTGCCATCTGATGGCTCTTGCGAACTCAGCAGCAAGGCCTCATGGCTTCGCTTGTTTCCAAGGGCTGGAGTAGGATTTGGTCGCAGGCTGGGACTCCCGCAAGGATTCCATGCTAATATTGTTCAACGTTCATCTGAACAAACTTCTTGGTGGGCAGATTTCTGTCTCGGAGGCTTCCCTTTAACATCTTGGATGGCCTGCCCAATTTTGCTTTCAAATTAGCATTTCCCAGACCTTATGGAGCAATTGGCTTCTTCCAGAAATGGAGCACTGCTCCCGGGGTATCAAATTCAACACCACTTTCAAATATTGCCATTCATTAGTGGGCCCATTCAAATATTGCCATTAATTAGTGAGCATGCTTGAATATGGCCATTCATTAGTAAAATGCACAGCATATGTCTTCTATAATTTTTAACTGGCCTCTAATCCTTGTGACCTTACCATTTACAATCTGTAGCAAGGCACTAGACTCTGTAAAAATGATTACACTACGCCAGTAAAAATGGGAAATTCGAGCCATATGGCAATTTGAGCCCAATTTGTCCC
Source organism: Pedetes capensis (assembly GCA_007922755.1). Classification (NCBI taxonomy): domain Eukaryota; kingdom Metazoa; phylum Chordata; class Mammalia; order Rodentia; family Pedetidae; genus Pedetes; species Pedetes capensis. The sequence goes on along the minus strand of VMDO01002955.1, from coordinate 89,722 downwards.
ATGTGCCTGTGGGCATCCTTATGCTTCTCCACCACAGCAGGGGAGACTAAGCGCTTCCCCTGAACACCTGGGCTCAGCCCTTGGCAACCTGGGGCAGCACCAGCTTTGGAAAGGAGCCCAACCATGATGTGGGGGGGTGCTTCACTAGTACATTCTAGAGACCCTTGTCTCTATCAATGATCAGTAAACCAATCAAAAATATATAGTTAACTTTTAGTAGATGTTGAGTGGTCTCTTAGGTACCTTGAGGGGCAGGCCATCCAAGATGTTAAAGGGAACCCTCCGAGACAGGGGCACACCTGTTCTGTCCCTTCCCCTCTAATTCTGACCAAAATGATGTAGGTATTTTCCCTCCAAGAATTACCTTTCATATCCTGTTTTAAATATTTGTCACTCCATATAAAATGTTTTCTTTTTAAATCCATCTCTTCTAAACATTTTTTAAAGTGTTTTCATCTTTGTCTCCTCAGGAGCGCCTGGAACGTGACAGGTGATCGATGCCTGTCTGTAGCATGCCAGGTGTCCAAGGCAAGGGTGGAGAGATGAAGCTCACCAATAATGGACAAGCTGGAAGACAACTGATCGGGTGCCTCCTGGGTAGTTCAGGATGCAAGGCTGCAAAAAGTCACAGGAAAGAGATCTGAGGGGTCAAGGTCAGTGGGAAAGGGTGTACGGATGCGGCATTTGCTCTTCTGCCCTTTACCATTGCCTGGCCTGCAGCCGTAGCCCTGTGGCATCCGATCCCATCAGAACCTGGAAGCTAAGCAGGGTCGGCCTGGTTAGTACTTGGATGGGAGACCACCTGGGAACACCAGGTGCTGTAGGCTTGGGAGAAGGACCTGGCAACTCACTCCCACAAATCAATCAGCCATTGAAAACCCTATGAACAGCAGAGAAGCTCTGACAATAGTGTTTCGCCTGTTGTACGTAGGGTCACTATGAGTCGGATACCGACTTGATGGCACCTAACAACAACAACCACCATTGCCCCTTCAGACAGTGATTCTAAATCAGGCCTAGCCATGGCCTCTCTGCCAGCAGCTTCTCCAAAAATCCCTCCTGACCTCTCTCCAAGCTGCCCACTGCCTCCTGTGCATTTCCATCAGATGAGCTGTAGTCACTTCAAATTCCAAGTCAACTCAAATGCCGGGTGACCCCTGTGGAAGTGCCAGGGCCTGGCAGGGTAACTGTCACACAGGCGGGAATTACAAATCGTTGCTGGGTGAATGAGGAACACGAGGTAGAAGAGCCCGAGTGGGGACCAGGGAGGGAGCACATGGCGGAAGCCCAGGGAGGAGAGGGTAGGGGAGCCCTGAGAAGCAGAGGACAGAGGTGAAGACCTTGGGCCAGGGCAGCTCGGGCTTGGAAGTGGTTCGAAAATAGAAAACATCATGAAGAGAGAGGGAGGAGGGGGATAAGAGTGTGAAGGAAGGCCTGGCGCAGTGGCGCATGCCTGTCATCCCAGCAGCTCAGGAGGTGGAGGCAGGAGGATCGCAAGTTCGAGACCAGAGGCAGTCTGCGTAACTTAGTGAGACCCTGTCTCAAAAAGTGAAAAAATGGGCTGGGGGTGCAGCTCAGTGGTCCAGCACTTGCAGAGCATGCACGCGCGCGTGAGGCCCTGGGTTCAACCCCCAGTACTGCAAACAACAAAAAACCCTAAAAAAATGTAAATGAAGGTTCTAGGAAGAGAGGCAGGCGCAGGTGTCAAGGGCCGGGAAAGTCAAAGCCAGGGATCGTAACCCTCTGAAAGGACTATGGCTTTCAGAGGAGGAGCCGCTCGGAGGCGAACTTCCGGGCCGTTCATGGCTGACGAGAAGGCTGTCGGCAGGAGCTCCTGCTGCATCCCTGCTCTGACGAGTGCGACGGCAGCTAGGGATCTTCCCGAGTCAAAGAGAGGTGGGCTGGGGGTTGGCGTGGAGGGAGCAGTGGCTGTCCACGGGGCCTCTGTGGGACCCGCATGTAAGGGCAGCCCAAATGCGCAACATGGGGCCCTGCCCCAGCAGCGGCAGCTGCCCCCACACATCAGCCAGGGCCTTGTGAGAACGCGGAATCCCAGCCCCTGCTCCCCAAGGCCAGGACCGTGTCTGCATTCACAGGATCCTAGGAGACAGGGTGCACGTCGCAGTGGAGGAACCGCGCTCTAGCTCAGCCATTCCCCCAAAAGTCCTGAGCTCCCGCTGCAGGCCAGGTGCCCTGGGGTCCCCGCCGACTTGTGAGGTCCCCGGTCCCTGCCAGGCTCCCAGGACTTTCAGGTGACCCTGCCCCCCATCGGTCCTCCCTCCCTCCCACAGGGGTTTACCCACCATGCACTGTGTGTACACGCCCCGCCTTGCGCCCTCTGACCTCAGAGTCCAGGGTCACCTCTGGCCTCATCCTGGGGGTGGGTGAAGGTCTGAGGGATCACAAGTGATGAGCAGGACAGGGAGGAGCCGGATGGTCTGCGGTGACGAGAGATGATAGGCCCCCAAGTGCTCATCCAAGTGTGGGGGGCGATGGAGGTGCTGGGGGCCCCCTGGGGAGGGGTGGCCCCTCTTACTCTGAGCCACAGAGTTAGGGTGCTGAGGCAGCCCCGAGATGTGGCTTCCAGTCAGCTGCCGTGAGGGCCTGGAGCCAGAGAGAGGGTCAGGGCCAGAGAAGTGGCCTGGTTATAGGCTACGGGATAGCAGCATGGCCGGGGCCACAGGACCACCCTGTGTTGAATAAGGGAGACAAGGCTGTGGTGCAGAAGCTCATCGGGCAGCGGGGCTGAGCCACGTGCCAGGCAACAGAAGTCCAGTGCCATCTGTGGCCCAAGCGAGGCAGGCAGACGGGGCAGAAGAGACTCAGGCCACAGTCTTGACTCCGTGACTCTCTACCCTTTTTGTCTTTCTCATCTGGACACTTTTGGGAAAAGGAGACAGGCTGGGCCAATGCTGTGCAGGTGAGATGGTAATGTTTAGTGTTCTAGTAGCCACATTAAGAAGAAAAAGAGACAAGTGACGTGACCGGTAATCCTAAATATACTCAGAGTGCATCATGTCGCTGTCATCAGTATGAAGATGTTCCTGAGTTAGTTTACACTCATTCTCACTAAGCTTTTGAAATCCCCTGCGCATTTTACACTCATAACACATCTCTTCTGACACTGTCACTAACCGGAGGGACCAGATAATCTCCTCTATTTTATAAAATTGCCCAGCGACCTGGATCGTGGCAAGCAGAAATGGGCGGTCAGTGACTATGTGAGCAACGCTCCAGCGCTTGACAATGTCTTCACTGAATTGTAATTCGGACTGGTCCCTTTCCACCTGTTTCAGACCCTCGTGTTACCACGCTGGATGGTTACTGTGCTGGACAGCGCGGGTCTGAAGAACCCAGTTTGAGAATCATGTAGGTGACGGGTTAAGAGCCACGGAACCCAAGATGGCAGAACACCATCAGGGTTTTATAGGTAAGCAGGGTGAGGTGAGGTGGGAATGCTGGGAAGAAAAGAAATTTCCAAGTGCTTGAATGAATCACATTGTTTAAGTTTATAGTTTTTTCTCTCTCTCTCTCTCTCTCTTTTTTCCTAATGAAGACTGCCCTTTTTATTTAATCTAGCCCTTGGAAGCATTGTTTGAGGTCCATTTTGCACTGTGATGGAAGAAAGAGCCCCAGGGCACAGAAAGTCAGATTAAAGGAAATGAGGGATAACTGTCTACGGTGAGAGCATAGAATGTTCCCTGCCACACACTCGGAGTTGTTTGTTTTAAAGAAGCCCAGAAAATAGGAACTTCCACCGTGTCTCTGGGTGTCTGCCTTGCCTGCTTGCTCGCTTTGTCAGATCTTGCACCAAGGGCAGATAGTTTGCGACAGCTCACGGGGTAGACTGTGGGCTAGAGCTTGCTGCAGACAAGGGTCTGCTGCTGACCCCTGCAGCGCCCTCTTGTTATAGGGTGGATTTAGTACGTGTAAAATGTAAAGTGGTAAGATGGGCGAAGGACATGGCAATCCTCTCCCGAGGCAATCCCAAAATAGTCAGCCATGGAAAACCCTATGAGGGTCGCTACAAGTCAGACACGACACGAGGGCACCTAACAACAACAACAACAACAACAAAGCAGTAAGGATCCACATTTCAGGTCATAGCAGCATTGACTCAGTATATTGCAGTCTCTCCCTCCAGCTAACCAGGAGGTTTGGGGTAAAGAGATTTGCTTTTGAGTGTAAAATATCCAGTGGAAAGGCTTGGGGCTCAGCAACAAGACTTTCATGGTGAAAATTCAGATAAATCAACAACAGTTTAGCATCAAACAATCGTAACTGTTAGAGCTATGATTTGGATTTCACCCTTGAACTGAAGCACACATGGGTGGAAGAAGGCGCAGCGATCCCCTAAACCTCAACACTTCCCACGGGCATGGCACATGTGAAGGGCATAGGCACCGTGGCATTTGGATCTCTGAGGTTTTCCTGGACCTTTGGTGTTCTCTGCTCCAGGACCTTTGCCCTACGTCACTACTTATGAATATGCCAGTTCCAGTGGGGAGACAGAGAACACGAGAGCTGGGGACCTGAAATGCTCATTCACCCGGAATCTCTGGAGCCAAGCCAGTTCACGCTTCCTGCTTCCTCTTGGGCTCTGAGAAGGTCCCCAGCTGGGGCCGCTTAATAGGGGTGGGAGTGCGTCCCTCATTACCCGAACCTGATCCGCATCTCTGCCCTGAGTGCAGACAGTGGGAAGGCAGGGATGCGGGAGGCCAGTCCTCCATTCCCCATTCCCATCAGGCTCTGACAGCCTTGGCCTCCCAAGCTCTCAGGCGCCTGTGGACAGCTGTTAGCGCGAGATAAGCTGGCCCGAGGTGGTGAGTAAGAGGGGAGCCAGCTGCCTTCCGTGACCTGGAAACGCTATCTCCCGGTGACACTGGCACCTTGCGGGGTTTAGTAATTTATAAAATAGAACCTAGACTTACAAGGCTCCCCCCACTTAAGGTATTTTTCCCCTCCAGTTTTATTGCTTTGCTAAGGAAGTAGAAAGCAAACTAATTAAGTGGTAGCTAAAGAGTAAGACTGCAGCGCTTTTCCGGGCTACTGAGATAACGGGGACCTCAGGTGAGTGAGGGAAACGCCATCCGCATTGCTGTCTCTTTACTAATAGCTTTTTGGTCCCATAACACAAGGGATGTTCATTACACCAAATAACAATGAACAGAAAAGTGTCAAGTGCTTATGGCAGGGCCCCTTCCTCCCTTCTGGGTTTTGGGCACAGCTAGCTGGATCAAGCATCTGTAGGTTGGAGATTTTCCCCCTTATCTTCTGGCATTGTCACTAATGGGGGAGGAAATAATCTGTATTTAAAAAAATTGCCCCATGACTCGGATCATGTTGGTAGGTGTTGTGGAGTCAGATCTGACTCATAGTGACCCTATGTACAACAGAACGAAACTTTCCCCGATGCCAGGTGCATGATCTTTTTTATGTTTAAGTCCACTATTGTAGTCACTGTGTCAATCCATCTAGTTGAGGGTCTTCCTTTTTATCATTGACCTGCCACTCTCCCAAACATGGTGTCCTTCTCCAGGGATCGGTGCTTCCTGACTACGTGTCCAACATATGTCATGCACAGTCTAGCCATCCTTGCTTCCAAGGAACACTCTGGTTGCACTTCTCCTAGGATGGATCTGTTGGTTCTTTTGGCAGTCCGTGGTATATGCAACGTTCATCTCCAGCACCATAATTCAAAAGCATCAATTATTCTCTTGTCTCCCTTATTCAACACCCAGCATTCACAGCCATATGATGGGACTGAAAATATCATGCCATTAGTCAAGCACACCTTCGTCTTCAGTGTGACATCTTTACTTTTCAACACTTCGAAGAGGTCTTTTGCAACAGCTTTTCCCAGTGCAATGTGTCTTTTGACTTCTTTTTTGCAGTTTCCCTGGGTGTTGACTGTAGAACCAAGTAAAGCAAAATCTTGCACAACTTCAGTCATTTCTCCGTTTATCATGAAGCAGTGCCCATACTAACATAGCTGTAAGGATTTTTGTTTTCCTGATGTTGAGGTGCAATCCATACTGAAGGCTGTGTTCTTTGATCTTCATCAGTAAATGTTTCAAATCTTCTTCACATTCAGCAAACTGTTTTATCATTTGTATAATACAGCTTGCTAATAAGTCTTCCTCCAATCATGATGCTATGTTCTTCTTCGTAATGTTTAGCTTCTTGGGTTTTTTTTTTTTCCCTCAGCATAGACATTGAAGAGGTACAGGGAAAAGATACAGCCTGATGCAGACCTTTCTTGACTTTAAACCAGGCAGTGTTTTCTTGGTCTGTTTGAACAACTGCCTCCTAGTCCATGTAGAGATTCTTCATGAGTACAGTCAAGTGCTCTGGTGTTCCCATTCTTTGCAATGTTATCCATAATGTATTGTGATCCGCACAGTCAAATGGCTTTGCATAGTCAATAAAATTTAGATAGAAGTCTTTCTTGTATTCTCTGCTTTTGGCTAATATCTACCCAACATCAGCAATGATGTCCCTGGTTCTATGCCCTCTTCTGACTCCAGCTTGATTTTTCTGGAAGTTGCCTGTCTATATACTACTGTAGTCACTTTTGAATGATCTTTGCAAAATTCTGCTTGCATGTGATATTAATGATGTCATTTTATAGTTTCCACATTTGGTTGGATCCCCTTTCTTGGGAGTATGCATAAATATGGATTTCTTCCAGTCAGTTGGCCAGGTAGCTGTTTTCCAACTCTTTTGACATAAAGAAGTGAGCACCTCCAGTACTGCATCTGTTCGTCAAAACATCTTTATTGGTATTCCATCGATTCCTTGAGCCTTGTGTTTCACCAATTCCTTCAAGGCAGCTGCCACTTCTTCCTTCAGTATCATTGGTTCCTGATCATATGCAACCTCTTGAAATGGTTGGTCATCCAGCAATTCTTTTTTGTATAATGACTCTGTGTATTTCTTCCATCTTCTTTTGATGGTTTCTTTGTTGTTTAATATTTTCCCTGTAGAATCCATCACAATTGCCACTCGAGGTTTGAATTTCTCTTCGTTCCTTAAGCTTGAGAAAAACAGTGTTCTTCCCTTTTGGTTTTCTATCTCATCACTATTTTTGTATGTTATATTTGATTTTGTCTTCTTGAGCTGACTTTTGAAATCTTCTGTTTAGTTCTTTAACTTCGTCATGTCTTCCTTTTACTTTAGTTGCTCCATGTTCAAGGGCAGGTTTCAGTCTCTTTTGACATGTAATTTGGTCTTTTCTTTCTTTTTTTTTTTTGTGGTACTGGGGTTTGAACCCAGGGCCTCGAGCTTGCATGCTCTGCAAGCATGCTGGACCACTGAGCTGCACCCCCAGCCCATTTTTTTACTTTTTGAGATAGGGTCTCACTAAGTTATGAAGGCTGCCTCTGGTCTCGAACTTGCAAACCTCCTGCTTCCGCCTCCCAAGCTGCTGGGATTACAGGGGGGCACCACCACACCCTGCATGAATGATGTCTTTGATGTCATGCCACAACTCATCTGGCTTTCAATCATTAGTGTCTAATGCATCAAATCTTTTCTTGAGGTGATCTCTTAACTCAGGTGGGATATACTCAAGGTCATAGCTTGGCTCTCAAACACTTATTCTAATTAAATGGACATTTAATGAATATTTTAGGAATAATTACAGCAATCTAGTCCCATCTCGGCTGGGATTTAGCTCAGTTGGTAGAATGCTGCGCTACAGTCTCTGAGGTCCCGAGTGCAATTCCCAGCACCGCAAAAATGGGAGAAGGACCCGGCAATCCACTCCCAAGGCAATCCTGAAACAGTCTGCCATTGAAAACCCTATGAGGGTCGCTATGAGTCGGATACCGACTCGACGGCACCTCACAACAACAAGTCCCATCTCTCTCTGTGACTAGAATCAAAGCTTCCCAAAGCTGGTAGCTCATAAAGACGCCTTCCAGCTGTCTTGTGGAGCAAGGGCAAACTGCTCATCCCTCTATCCCTGCATTCTGTGCAGAGTTGCTTCTGGTTGGCAGTGCAGGGCTGGGGCGGGAGCCCAGTCTCCAGGCTACCCTCACACCCTCCACCCCTGAGCTGTGCTGCCAGTGAGCCTCCTCTGTCCAGCTAACTCTACAGGTGGCTGAGATTCTCAATAGGAACCAACTTTGGACAAATGTGCCTGAGCCCAGGTCTGTGCTTGCTGTATCTCATGAGTGCGGCCACCATTGCATCCCTGCATGACTGCAAATACCATAGCCCTGCGCAGGGTGTTTGCTTATCCATTAGTCTTGCTAGATTCAAGTTCCTTTTAGTGCCCACCTGTGTTCTGAGTGCTGCTAGATCTTTCTACTAGATCTTTCTTATCCTACTAGATTCAAGTTCCTTTTAGTGCCCACCTGTGTTCTGAGTGCTGCTATTCCCGGCACCAGCACTAGCTTGAGGAGGTGCTGAAGAAGGCTCGTTAAAGGAAGGAGGGGCTGGGGTTTAGCTCAGTTGGTAGAGTGTCACTCTGCATTCTCTGAGGCCCTCAGTTAAATCCCCAGCACCACAAAAACAAGAGAAAGATGTGGCAGTCTATTCCCAAGGCAAGCAGCCACTGAAAACCCCATGAGGTTATTTTTTGTCTTGGGGTTTACCTTCTTGAGTTCTTTGTAAATCCTTGACATTAGTATTCTGTTGAATGTATAGGATGTGAAGATCTTCTCCCATTCAATGGGCTCTTCCTTAACTCTGTTGATTGTTTTCTATGCTGTATAGAAGCTTTTTAGCGGGCTGGGATTTAGCTCAGTTGGTAGAGCACTGCGCTGCGGTCTCTGAGGTCCCGAGTTCAATTCCCAGCACCGCAAAAATGGGAGAAGGACCTGGCAACCCACTCCCAAGGCAATCCCGAAACGGTCAGCCATTGAAAACCCTATGAGGGTCACTATGAGTCAGATACCGACTGGACGGCACCTAACAACAACATAGAAGCTTTTTAATTTCATTTAATCCCATTCTTGGTATGATTTCCTGAGCGATTGGAGTCTTATTAAGGAATTACTTGCCTATGCCTATGTGTTGGAGTGTGTTTCTTTTCTTCTAGTAGTTTTAAGGTTTCTGGTTTTATCCATTTTGTGTTGAAACTCATGCAAATTGAGACATATGGGCCTATTTTCATTTTTTTCTACAGCTGTATATCCAATTTCCCCAGCATCATTTGTTGAAGAGACTATCTTTTTCTCCAGTTTTTGTTCTTGGCCCCTTTGTCAAGGATCAGGGGGCTGTAATTGTGTGGGTGTATATCTGGATCCTCAATTCTGTTCCGTTGATCTTCAAGCCTATTTTTGTGCCATTACCATGCTGTTTTTGCTACTATATCTCTGTAGTATAGTTTAAAGTCAGGCACTGTGATCCTGCCTGCACTAGTTTTTCAGCTTAAGATTGTTTGGGTTATATGTGGTCTTTTGTGTTTCCATATGAATTTTTGGATTCATTTTTCTTTTCTGCAAAATTTGACATTGGGATTTTAATGAGAAATGTGTTAAATCTGTAAATTTCTTTTGGTAAGATAGCCATTTTTACAATATTGATTCTCCCAATCCATAAGCAAGGGAGGTCCTTCCATCTTCTAGTATCCTCTGATTTCTTCCTTTAATGTTTTGAAGTAGTCCTTGTGGAGATCTTCAGGGCCTTTGGTTAGATTGATTCCTAAGTATTTAACTTTTTGGTGGGCTATTGTGAAAAGGGATTGTTGCCTTAATTTCCTTCTCTTCTTGTCCACAATTGGTGCAAAGGAAGGCTACTGATTTTTGAGTGTTAATTTATATCCTGTTACGTTGCTGAAGGAGTTAATTAGGTTTAAGAGCTTTCTGGAGGAGTTTTTGGGGTCCTTCAGGTAAAGGATCATGCCGTTTGTGAGTAAAGATAATTTGGCTTCTTTCTTGCCCATCTGTATCCCTGTGATTTCTTTCTCTTGTCTGATGGCTATGGGTAGGAACGTCTATCACAATATTGAATAACAGAGGAGAGAGTGGACATCCTTGCCTTGTTCCTGATCTTAGAGGAAATGGTTTCAGTTTTTTCCCTATTTAACATGATCTTGGCTGTAGGTCTATCATAAATGGCTTTTATTATGTTGAGGTCTTTCCCTATTATGCTCATCTTCTCCAGGGTTTTTATCAGAAAAGTGTGTTGTACTGTGTCAAAGCCCTTCTTAGCATTGATTGAAATGATCATGTAATTTCTGTCTGTAGGTCTCCTGATATGTTGAATCAATAAGCCAATACAAAAAAGTTGGCAAAGGAACTGAACAGACTGTTCTCAAATGAAGAAGTTTGTAAGGTTAAGAAACATATGAAAAAAAAAATGCTCAATATCCCTAGCCATTAAGGAAAAGCAAACCAAAACAATTTCGAGATTCTAACTCCAGTGAGAATGGCCAAGATCAACAAAACAAATAATAACAAATGTTGGTGAGGATGTGGAGAAAAAGGAACCCTTTTGCAGTGCTGGTGGGACTGTAGATTAGTTCAAACACTTTGAAAATCATTATTGAGATACTTCAGAAAACTAAAAATAGAACTGCCATACATCTCAGCTATACCATGTCTGGGACTATCCCTAAAAGGAGACAAGTCATCATGCCACAGAGATAGCAACATCTCCATATTTAATGCAGCACTCTTCAAAATTGCAAGGATATGGAATGAACTGAGATGCCGATCAACAGAAGAAAGGATAAAAGTATTGTGGTAGATATACACAATGGAATATTACTCAGCAATAAAAAAGAATAAAATAATGTCATTTGCAGAAAAATGGATGGAACTGGAGAATATCATCTTCAGTAAACAAACACAGTCTCAAAAAGAGAACTACCTATATTCTCATTCGTATGTGGGAGGTGAATCTTAAAGGAAGAAAAAAACCTATATAAGTATTGTGCATAAGTAGGTACATAAAAATTCACAATTAAACTTAGTGAAGAAGGCAAAATATAAAAAGTAGAAGGAAGGAGGGAAGGGACTAGCAAAGGGAAGCAAAGATTATGGAAGAGGAGGAGAAACAATGTAAAGGGAAAGAAGGGGAGAGGATGATCTCAATGCAAACGACGCAACTTCATGAGTATATAGGAAAAATAGGGGAACATAACCCATATATGCACATGAGTTTTACTACATAGTAGTCAAAAGGTTCTGTAAACTTTATAAGTCAATGAATTTGTTGTTGTTGTTAGGTGCCGACGAGTCGGTATCTGACTCATAGTGACCCTCATAGGGTTTTCAATGGCTGACTGTGTCGGGATTGCCTCGGGAGTGGATTGCCAGGTCCTTCTCCCATTTTTGCGGTGCTGGGGATTGAACTGGGGACCTCAGAGACTGCAGTGCAGCGCTCTACCAACTGAGCTAAATCCCAGCCCAAGTCAATGAAAGTACAACCAAAAGTGATGTAATAGTTGCATAATGGAAAAAGCAAATGGTATTACTCTGTACCCCAACAACATTTACCAATAAAAGGAAAAAAATAAAAAATAAAGGAATATATGAACAACAACAAAAAGAGAAAACCCTGAGAGTTGTATGAGTTGGATTCTACTCGATGGCACCTAACAACAACAATGACAACAACAACAAAGGAAGGTGGAGACACAGGCACCTGAACGATCCCCTCTGTGGTACACACAAGGAATGGTCTGCCCTCCCCAGCATTCTGACCACATTCCACACCCGGGTTATACCTGTGTCCTGAAGGACAAGTAAGATTAACCAGGTGAGAACAGGACATTCTTCCAAATGCAGCCACATGCACAGCGTCTACCCAATTGGCTGGAGCCTGAATTGGTTTTTGTCTCAATGACCCCAATGATGTGAGTGAATCTTAGTTAATTAAGATTCAAAATTCAGATGAAGAAAAGGTCTCAGGATTTCCCTGTTGGTACCACCTGTAAGGATACATTACTTTTCATGACTGTCTGAAGGACTTTTCTGTGTGAAAATGTAAGGTGGTGAAAATCACCCACTGTGCAAGGACATGAATCAAAATGAACTTTTGTCATGGGAAGGCTCTGTTTCTAAGGATTACAATGCTTGTTCAAACAAGTCATAAAATAGCACGGACAGCCACACTTTCCCTTCTATTTGTTACAGGGAACCTGACACCCTCTTTGAAGTCTGAAAACCTTTTAAGAGTGCACAGCTGTAAATACTTGGATGAAATTCCAGTAGAAAAGTATGGAGTCTTAAGACAAATTGGGCTAATTTTTTCTCACAGCGATGGTCTGGTATATTTTTATTATTTTTTATTCTCCCCGAAGGCAGGAAGATTGACTAAATGATAAAGCTGCTTCTTCACACCTCTTCCAGCTCTATGACTCCTCACCCTCAATGCTAATTTATGTCCCCAAACATCTCCCAGGCTTTTACTTTATGACGGAGCGAGAACAAGCTGCGGCTGGTAAAATAGGCTTGGACACATGAGGAGGAGATTTACAGTGGGGCTTGGGGGAGTCACTAATTGTCATTTGTGGCCATGTGCTGAGGGGTCTCTTTGTCAAGATTGCTGCTCATCGGTAACAGCTGCAGCAGCCACCAAATTCCTTGACTTGGAGGTCGGTCCTCTAGGGCCAGCCTTTCTAGCCTCTTGGGGCTGAGAAGGGGACAGAGGTCTGGGAGCGCTCACAGCCGGGAGCCTCCTGCTTAGCCTCAACCCCTGGGCAGGGCAGGACAGAGGACCAGAAGCAGGATCAAGCACCCAGGAACATAGGTCCCTCAAGGTGGCAGTTCAAATAGTGGTTTTAAAAAAATGGGATTTTGCTCCCATTAATTTTTAAGAGTATGCGTTTCTTTTCTGAAAAGGAATGTCAAGTGAGTTTCAAGAATCTAAAATAAACCTGGGCGCGGTGGCGCATGCCTGTAATCCCAGAGGCTCAGGAGGATTGCAAGTTCGAGACCAGAGGCAGTCTGTGTAAGTTAGTCAGACCCTGTCTCAAAAAGTAAAAAAATGGGCTGGGGGCGCAGCTCAGTGGTCCAGCACTTGCAGAGCATGCAAGCATGAGGCCCTGGGTTCAACCCCCAGTACTCAAAAAAAAAAAAAAAAAAAAAGAATCTAAAATAAACATATATCTGGTACAAGTTTGGCACTGGAAACAAGCCCAGTAACTAGAGGTGCAGTAAATGGTGTGTGGATGGAATGACCCTCATGACCTCTTATTGTTTTTTTTTTTAATTCCTCTATACACGCTTGAAACTCACATGACATGTGACTTTCGGTCGTAAAGTTTAACCTCCTGCTCTCTGAAAGGAAGCTGGAGCCTCTATTGGCATATTTCAGTTATTTTACTCAAATCCAACCAAAATGTAATACATGTTGCTTCTAAGTTCTTTTATATAGAGATATCAGCTCAATATATAAAAACTCTTTTAACGCTTATTGTTGTTGTTGTTGTTAGGTGCTGTCAAGTCGGTGTCCGACTCATAGTGACTGTATGTACAACAGGCAAAATAGTATTGTTAGTGCTTCTCTGCTATTCATAGGGTTTCCAATGCTGGATTGATTTTTTGGGGGAGTGGGTTGCTGGGTCCTTCTCCCAAGCCTACAGCACCTGGTGTTCCCTATCCAAGTACTAACCAGGCCCGACCCTGCTTAGCTTCTGATTGCTGACGGGATTGGATGCCACAGTGCTATGGCTGCAGGACTTTTAATGTTTAAATTACTATAATTTGGGAGGAACTTCTTACTCTGTCCTTTGAGCTGGGTCATAGTTAGGCATTATAGTATCAGTAACAACAGGATATTGAGTGCAATGGCCAGAGGAAAGGAGCTACAGCCTGATGGCGATGGAGTGCTGTTCACAAGGTACTTCCCAACTCCTTCCTCCCCAGACATTCCCACTCTACTCAGGCAAAATGGGGCCCCCTTTCCTCATTTTCACAAAAGGAAGGACAAGTTGTTTCTGTTGACCTCCGCTCCACACCGAGTCTTGCTCAAGGATGTCACAAGCCACAGGCTGGAATTTGCAAATCTGTAATTGCTCTCCAGACAGTGAAGAATGACGTCAACGCAATCACACCGCACTGGGGAACTTGGGGGTGAGGCTGGAACTGAAGAGGGGTGTACTGGCCCTGGCGTCATGGGTGGGACAAAGCTTCCCCACTGACTGAGACCCTGCGCGCATCAGGTAGCCAAAAGTTAGCGTTGTTTTGATATTTTTAATAAAACGGAACTTCAGAGGAATATAATTAAGATTTGATTTTAAGATCACCAAAATTATACCTAAAACTCTGTATGTAATATTAAAATTTCTTTATTTTTATAAATATAGCTTCATGATTTTTAAAATGAGTCAAAGACTACATGGGAAACAAAAGACATCATACCAAAATTATTATCATGATTTCTAAGAACTATGCTAATGGTGATTACTCGTGAATCGTAACTGTAGAAATGTTCTGGCTTGATGAACAAGAAACAAGGTGACTTGTCATTTGGCAAAAGTGAGAAGGGACAAGGCTGGGGAAGTGGGCAAGCCCCACCATGCTTGCTGGAGGTCTGCACACAACTGCTTTTTGGGAGACAATTTAATAGTACTGGAACGGCTTAGACTAAAATGGCATTGATTGTAAAAAACACCTTTAATTTAATAATAGCTTGATGAAAGAAAGAAAAAAAAAACTCTACCGTTGTGAACACTGAAGTCCACTTAAAACATCATCCTGATTTCAGAAATGTTAAAATACGTAAAAGTGCTTCTTAGATTTGAAGAAATATTTTATATGTAAAGCCCTAAAGACATGCACATACTGTGACCCTTCTAGAAATTTTTTTCCTAAGAAAAAACCCAGACAGGTAGTAAAACCTAGACCGTAGGATAATTACCACCATCCTGCACGATAAATCACTTAAGCAAATCATGGTAGAGCCTCATTAATGGTCATCGTTAAACATGGCATTAGAGAAATGTGAAGGTATTTATGACGCATGAAGGGTAAAGGAAACTGGTAAAAAAATCCCATCAGCACAAATCCATTTCTGTTGAGAATGGGTGTGTACGCGCGTACGCGAGTGTGTAGGTGTAAAAAGTGCAGCAATGAGTCCAAAATCCTACATTCAGCTATGGTGGATTCTGGTTGGCTCTACTTTTCCCTTTTTCTTTCTCTTCAGTTGCTGACATTGTTTGATGAGCATGCATTGCTTCTGTAACAATAAAAACTTCTGCTGTTTTCATCTAACAAGGGTGGCAGGAATGAATCCTTAGCTGGCTCCCAGGCCCAGGGTGCTGAGGGTAGATGACCACGTGCACACTGGACAGAGCGTCAGCCATGCTGGGTGCAATGCAGAGCATGTGCCGGAAGGAGCTAAAGGAAGCGAATGGAGCTGTGGCAGCGCCTGGAGTGTTTGCAGGATATGTTTTGTACCTGTTGTTGTTGTTGTTGTTGTTAGGTGCTGTCAAGTCGGTATCTGACTCATAGCGACCCTCTGTACAACAGGGGAAACACGATTGTTAGTGCTTCTCTGCTGTTCATAGGGTTTTCAATGGCAGATTGACTTTTGGGAGGGGGTTGCCAGGTCCTTCTCCCAAGCCTACAGCTTCTGGTGTTCCCAGGCGGTCTCCCATCCAGGTACTAACCAGGCCCGACCCTGCTTAGCTTCTGAGATCTGACGGGATCAGATGCCACAGGGCTACTGCTGCAGGCTGTTTTGTACCTAGATGGTGTTATTTTAAATCATTCATGGGTGGTGGAAAAGAACCCGGAGGTGCCAGGTATAATGACACCTTTTCCCGTTGCGTTATTAAAACGAAACAGGAAGAAATGGCTAAAGAAATCTTATCCAAAATGGAGTGGCCTTTGCCCACTTTCATTCTATCCCCCAAACAGGTCACAGACATGCAGCCAGTCCTGCAGAGGCCGTAGGAAGGAAGTTTTTCAAACACTGTGGCTCTGTGGTTGGGAATGCTCTTTCATACAAGGATTCTGGACAGAAAATTTCTGAGACTATTACGCCATTTTTGTGCTCTCTAGTGCGCCAGCTTAGAATGGCCAGATGGCTCCTCAAGTGGGATCTTCAAGAGGAAATTACCCACTGGCACGCAAATGTAGAGTGCTACGAGGACAGAGTAGCCAAAGTGGCGGAAGACCTAGTCCTGGCCGTATGGCCGCCTTTCTAAGAACACAGACGAGTGGCTTTCGCCCAGGAAGCACTTCTAGTTCAAAGGGAAGCCGTGCGCTTACTGGGCATTTTTAGGTTGCTGGGGGTTTGAAGGACTCACACGAGGTGCTCACTGTAAAAATGAGAGCAAGCCCTGACCTTGGTGTGATGTTTTGCAATGAACACCGATCCCTGGAATGCGAATTTAAAAGCCTATGTGAATCGCGTGTCGCAAATCCAGTTCTCCTCCATAATCCAAGCCCCTCCCTCTACCGCTTTCAGGATGAGCCAAAGAAACGTGCGCCCTCTGTGACTGTCTGTCCTTCCCTTCATTACCAGGGTGTGCAGTGGCCTCGGATCAATAGAACTGCTAGGTGCCATCGAGTCGGTATCCGACTCATAGCGACCCTCATAGGGTTTTCAATGGCTGACTGTTTCGGGATTGCCTTGGGAGTGGATTGCCAGGCCCTTCTCCCATTTTTGCGGTGCTGGGAATTGACCTCAGGACCTCAGAGACTGCAGCGCAGCGCTCTACCCACTGAGCTAAATCCCAGCCCATAGAACTGCTAGGTAGCCGTATAAATCTGAGCAGCAGCTCGACTCTTATGGAGTTTTCCCTGTCCCCCTTCTCAGCTAAGAGGCAGAATTGAGAAATATTTCAGGGGGTCTCTGCAACAGGAAGATTCAATTCTGTCTTAGGTGTATCATGAATAAAAATGCTAGGCTGGGTGCCAGTGGCCTTGCTGGTCCCTGTGTCAGGATAGGAAAGGTCGTAGGTGCAGGCTCTGGGCATGCTGTGGACCTGCTGGGTGAGAAGCTTGGTGCTTTGGGTATCTGTTGCCCTTGAAAGGAAGGACAGAAAAGATTTCTGGCACCCAGCATGCTTAGAAGAGGGGCTGGGGCAGGCAAGGGCCAGGGACTCTGAGCATCAGTGTGAGAGCGAGTGTGCCCGAGGGTAGGCGTGGGTCCCAGCTGGTGGCCCCATGTGAGAGGAGGTGACCAGCTCTGTCCTCTCTCGCCTGCACCTAGGAGCAGCAGATGGTGCGAATGCTGCTGAGCCTGCTTTCTCCTGCTGCCATGTTATTTTTCAGTCCAGGGAAAAGAAGTCCCAGTGGTGAGGTGCTGTGCTCAGCCTCTCGGTAAGACCTGGGTCTCCTGGGTCCTCCAGATTCCCTAGGTCCCCTTGTTGTTGTTGTTGTTAGGTGCCCTCGAGTCGTATCTGACTCATAGCGACCCTCACAGGGTTTTCAATGGCTGACTGTTTCGGGATTGCCTTGGGAGTGGGTTGCCATGTTCTCCCATTTTTGCGGTGCTGGGAATTGAACTGGCAACCTCAGAGACTGTAGAGCAGCGCTCTACCCACTGAGCTAAATCCCAGCCCCCTAGGTCTCCTGGGTCCTCCAGATTCCCTGCACAGCCTGGTTCAGGCTCCCTTGGCCCTTTTCTGGGGCTGCCATTCCCAGGAGTCCAGGGTCTGAGCTGGCCACACACTCAGCAGTGACGCCGGCAGAGGGCGCTGTCCCTCTGCCCCGGTTCTCACCAAGGGCCACATGGTTTATTACGAAGGAGCAGGAGGGTTGGGGAGGGAATCAGCGAGGAGGGCTTAGTGGTGACTGCGAGGGGCAGGAGAGGGTGATGCTGGCAATGCATACTCTACTGGCAGTGGCGTCAAGTGTGGACGGAACGTTTCATCCGCAGAGTGATCTGAGGTTTCCTAAAACAAAGTAACGCAACTGATCAGCTAAACAGGGCAGGCAGGGTCATGTGACGGTGAGGCTGCTTCCGGATTCAGAGGTCAAACAGCCTGCCTCATGCTGAGGGGCAGAATCCACACGCCGCCTCCTGCTAGCTGATTGTACTGTGCAGATCAATACGTTCGTACTTAGAGAACCCAGGGCGGGCTTTCCAGGACGCTTGCAAGCTCTGGTTTCATTGTGGAGGCAAGACTGACTCTCTGTGTCTGCTGATGAGACCCCAGAGACTCTCCTTCAGAGCTCCTGGGTACCATGGTGACAGGCACAGCCCAGGGGATCAATGACAGCGGCTGCCTGGGGAGCTCACAGTGGCCCGGAGGTCACGCGTGGTCACCGTTCCACGTATTCTTCTCAAGCACCAAGGACGCACCTGGGTGGCAATGCATAAACCCTGCGCTCTCCCCTGACCGCTTCCTGCTGCGCTGGGACATCTCGGGCTCCAAGCTGCGTCTGGCGGTGCATCCGGCTCCTTTGGAAACGTTGTTGTTGTTGTTAGGTGCCGTCGAGTCGGTATCCAACTCATAGCGACCCTCATAGGGTTTTCAATGGCTGACTGTTTCGGGATCACCTTGGGAGTGGATTGCCAGGCCCTTCTCCCATTTTTGCGGTGCTGGGAATTGAACTGGGGACCTCAGAGACTGCAGCGCAGCGCTCTACCAACTGAGCTAAATCCCAGCCCTTGGAAATGTTACTCTCCCCAAATACCTCATTAACCCCAGGAGGCCAGTGTGGAGGGGGCTGTGGACAGGGCTGCGGGCCCCTTTCTGATTTCTTTGCCTAAAGTCTCTGGACAGTGGCCACTGAGGCACAGTCTGGAAGGTTCCATCCAGTAGTCCCACTGCCAGAGCTCTGTCTTCCCGTCCTCTCTGCCTGAGCCTCCTTCCATGAGAAGAAATGTGATTTAAAATCCACATGTGTATCGATTAGGAGTGGTGCGTTCTGTTGCACATAAGGTTGCTCTCAGCCGGACCTGACTTGACGGCACCTAACAATATATATACAACTATATATACATAGGGGGCTGGGATTTAGCTCAGTTGGGAGAGCGCTGCTCTGCAGTCTCTGAGGTCCCGAGTTCGATGCCCAGCACCGCAAAATGGGAGAAGGACGTGGCAACCCACTCCCAAGGCAATCTTGAAACAATCAGCCATTGAAAACCCTATGAAGGTCGCTATGAGTTGGACATGACTAGATGGTGCCTAACAATAACAACAATATATACATATGTATATAACAACTATATATGTATATATACAACTATATGTCTATAAGCAACTATATATGCATATGTATATAACAGCAGAGGGAAGGCAAGCTTCAGCCATTTGCAGGCAAACCAACTCAGACCGTCTGACCGAATGTATCACCAAAAGGGTACTTCGGACCCTGGGGAGGCCCGAACCGGCAGACTCAGGCGGGACTGAGGGAGGACGACCCTCAGAACTGGTGCTGGGGGAAGGAAGCCTGGAGAGGACCTGGCTGTGCCAGGTCCCAGGGCCCCCTGTGGCCTGCCAGCCAGGAAGGGCCAGGGGATTTCTGATCACAGCCTTCCATGTTAAATCAAGCCAGGAAGGGAGGCACGTGGTCATTCCTGGAGACCAGGACGATGCCAGACCAATGAGACGTTGCATCTCCCCAGCCCTGGGGAAGTTAATTCAGAAGTGCTATTTGTAATTAAGGCCTGGGATTTAGCTCAGTTGGTAGAGCGCTGCGCTGCAGTCTCTGAGGTCCCGAGTTCAATTCCCAGCACCGTAAAAATGGGAGAAGGGCCTGGCAATGCACTCCCAAGGTAATCCCGAAGCAGTCAGCCATTGAAAACCCTATGAGGGTTGCTGAGTCGGATACCAACTCGAGGGCACCTCACAACAACAATCTTTAATTAAAAAGGAAGATCCTAAGAGAGAGAAGGAAATGCTTACAGCGGGAAGCAGGCTGGGTGGGCCCGGCACACCCCCCTGCTCTTTCTCTTTCTGCTGTCTGAAGAGGAGTCTGAGGCAGTGGAGGGAGAAGGAGACAAGGCTCAAAGGTGGCATGCAGGCTGAGTGAGCAGCCGGGCAGGGCGGAGAGTTAGCCTCCATTTCCAGCATCCTCTCCTGGGCTGGATTTAGCTCAGTGGGTAGAGTGCTGTGCTGCAGTTTCCGAGGTCCCGAGTTCAATTCCCAGCACCGCAAAAATGGGAGAAGGACCTGGCAACCCACTCCCAAGGCAATCCCGAAACAGTCAGCCATTGAAAACCCTGGGAGGGTCGCTATGAGTCCCTGGGAGGGTCGCTATGAGTCGTATACTGACTCGAAGGCACCTAACAACAACAACAACTCCTGGGCTGGGGGAGGGCGAGGCAGGGCCTCACAGAGCTTTCGTTTGCTCTCTCTCTCTGTCTGCTGCGAATGGCTCTCAGGAGCACACGTTGTTAATTCTGCTTGTGAATGTAGTGGAGATGGGGAGCAGGTCCCTTTCTGGATCTCCGTGACCATTGGCAAAGGCAGCGCTTTACAGCAGCATCTCTCCGCATTGGAGGAGGCGCCCTGGTATCGCTTCTCCAGTGGCTGGGATCGCCACCCCAAGGGGCTCCGTGTTCTGTTGGCCAGTTTCCGTTACCTGGTGCTCTACATGTGGCCCTGGCACCCCAGATTCTGCTTTGATGGACTTTGGCCCAGGCACGTGGGGCCCCTGCCTGACACGGTCCTAAGTAGCCACTTACAGCTTCTGCTGTGACACACAGAGGTGCAGCATATGTGTGAGATGTCCTCCCCTCTCGCAGCTCTAGCAGATGATGCAGTGTTAAAGATCTTAGGGGAAGAGCTGTGTAATGATTTATCAACTTCCAGCATTTTGGCTGAGACTTATTTTTAAAAGTAGAAGCAGTCAGGTAATTGGGGTTTTCTTCTTCTGTTAAGCTGTGTTCTCCTCAACACTCCACAGCATGAATACAATTTCTTTCCTTTCCTTTTCTCTTTTCTTTTTTACGGAGAAAGATAATCTTTTCCTGATGAAGTTCCAGGCTCAACAGGCATGAAAGGCAAATTACTGTCCTCCGCTAGCGGCTGGTCTCCTCGGGGCAGGATGCAGTAGAGCGGGTGGGAGGGTCTTTAGTTGCCAAAGACTGTATTATGCATGGGCTGGAGATGAATGGCTGCCCATTTTGAATACTCACTCTCTTATCTTGCTCAGGAAATTAAGCTCGATTTAGAAAGGAGCAAGGTGTGTGAAGATTTGGCTTTCTTCTACCCCAACACAGTGGGCAGCTGCTTGGAGGGAGGGACCCAGAGCCTGGCATTCCACGGGGTGGTCATAACAGCCAGGTCACCAGGCCACCTGTTTCTTATGTCCTGATTTGGCTATGTGTAACGAACATGACCTAAGGATGGGGACAGGCTCTGCAGTCCAACCACAGGACAGGGCAGTGCATGAAAAACTTGGGGAGAACGTGGATAAGGAGCTCAACACAGCAGCCCCTGAAAAGGCATAAAAAATGGTGATGAGGGAATGGGTAACATCTTCCTGGGTCCTGACAGCTACCTTATGTAGGTAGGTCCTCTCGTTTATTGACTGACTGACTGATTGATTACAATGCTGGGAGGCTGAACACTGGGCCTTGCTCATATTTTGTAAGTCTTCTACCACTGAGCTGTATATATGTATATATATATGTATGTATGTATATATGTGTGTGTGTGTATATATATATACATGTATATGTATATATATGTGTGTATATGTATGTGTGTGTGTGTACGTGTGTGTATATATATATATATATATATATATTTATTTATTTTGAGCCAGGGTCTTGCTAAATTGAGCAGGCCACCTCTAGCCTCTAGCCTTGAACTTGAGATCCTCCTGCCTCTGCTTCCCGAGTCGCTGGGCTAACAGGCATGCGCCACTGTGCCCAGCTGTCTTCTCATATTTATTCTTAAGCTCATTTTGTAGATGGAGAGATTGAGACTTGTAAACTGCAGCACTTTTCATGATTGTTTAGCTAGTAAATGACTTAGTTGAGGCCCAAACCCAAGTTAGAATGACTCCAGTGGTAATGATAAACAATGATACCATTAAGGTTTACTGAACAATTCCTAAGTAGTAAGCGCCATGCTTCCTTAGAGATCCTCAAACTATAGACTCTCTTGCCCTACTATTCTCTTCAGCTGCCCCAGGACACTTGCAGACCTAGAGGTGCGCCGTCCCTTTGCTCACCCTCATGGAATCCTCCTGGCGATGCTGCTTCCCTCGGGTCTAAGCCATGATCATCTTTTGCCTGGTGGCTGCAATAGTCCCGCGACTCCTGGAGCCCACCCTGCCACCGCCGGCAGCCAGAGCGAGGCTTTCAAATGTCCCCGTTGCTTTCACTGTTCCGTGGCGCCTGCCTCCCTCAGAGCAGGAGCTGGTGTCCTCGCCGGCCTGTCCTCTCCCTTCCCTTCTCCCTGGCATCTCCGTAGCCTCACTGCTCTTCTGGCCCTGCCTGACCAGGCTGAGGGCTTTGTCCAGCAGTCCCTCGGCTGGGAACATGCTGAAGTCCTGCGGGTGCCCCTGGATGAGCCCCTGCCTGCCCCGTCTGTGCTCAGGGGCACCTTCTGCGTCCCGCCCTCTGCACAGCGTCCACCTTGCCCACTGGGTTCACACACACCGAGCTGCCCTTCCCTACACGCCCTGCCACTGCTCACCCCCCGCTCCTGTCTCTTTTCACAGTGGCCCCCTGTGCAGCCACAGTGGCAGCAGACGCCTTCACATTTCGCTGGGACACAGCCACTCTGTGGTTTGTGGGCTGCCTGTGGCCTCTTTCACACAAGGGTGGCAGAGCTGAGCGCTGCAGAGCCTGAGATACACGCTTCCCGCCCTTCGCACGGAACTGCCTGCTGACCCTCCTCTAAGTTACTCATTTAGTCATCCACCAGGGTGACTGTCCTTGCTGTTTCCCCTGACGGAGTGCAAACGCATGAAGGCAGTCTTCTGTGTTTCTTCTCTTTTTTTATTTTTATTTTTTGATACTGGGGGGTTGAACCCAGGGCCTCACACATATTTTGCAAGTGCTCTACCACTGGATCTACCACTGAGCTGCATGTCCAGCCCAGTTTTTAAATTTTTTTATCTTGAGACAGAGTCTCACTAAGTTACATGGGCTGCTTCTGGCCGTGAACCCGTGATCCTCTTGCCTATGCCTTCCAAGTCTTTGGGATGATGGACGTGAGCCATGGCACCCGGCCATCTTTATATCTTTTGATTGCTGGTGTGCCAGAAATGCTGGAATAGCACCTGGTATGTGTATGGCAATCAGCATGCGTTTGTTGACTGAATTGTGAAAGAGGTACAGAGCCACTAAACAACTATCCCAAAGTCACTAGAGACCAGCCATTGGCTCTCAGTGACCAAATTCAAACCCAGATACAAATTTGAATAGAGATCCACTTTTAGTGCCCCGAGCCCAGCCCCATCCACCAGCGCCTACCACCACACGAGAGGTAGGCTTTCTACAGCAGCTCACAGCCAGCAGGTAGGAAGAGTCCACACTGCCTGCCAGCTCTCAGCCTTATTAATACAAGCAAGAGGGAAGGACACCTGCTTTTGACCACAAGCCAGAGGGTTTCTGAGCAAATCCTGGGGACGGAGTACCTCTGGGTGCTGAACCACAGAGTTGAGGCCCATCACGTCTGGCTGAGGGTGTGAGAGGTTTTTAACACTGTATCTACCCTGATGGGAGGTGTCGGGAATCCTAGAGAGGACCCCGGTGACAGGGGTCTATCTGGCCCTCCTGGAAGACTAACATCTATCCTCTAGGGCAAGATGGTGCCCAGTGATCCTAGTCCTACATCCTGGCCCTTCACTCCTGGGCACACCCCCCCCCCCCCCCCCCCCCCCCCCCCCCCCCCCCCCCCCCCCCCCCCCCCCCCCCCCCCCCCCCGGCATCGAGTAACCCAAGATGGCCCCTGACCAGTCCAGCTCTGACATGGCCACCTCTGCTCTGATTGGTCATCAAGAGCCCCCTGATTGGTCAGCTATGGGACACTCATGATTGGCTCAGCTCGTGCCTTATCCACATACCAAAAATGCACATTTCCAAACCCATATTTACATGTCCAGAGTGACTGTTGCTCCTGGTGCGAGCTGAGTCCTGCCCTGATTGGCCACTGCCCAGTCCACACCCCCTTCTAAGGTATATATAAGCAGGCCACTGGCCACCCTCAAGGTCCTTTGGTTTCCACCTTCCATTCCAACTGTGTCGATCCTAACCAACGCACCCTACTCCTGAGACTTGCATCTTCACCATTAGAGACCTTCAATCAACAGATCCATGAGAAAGACTTCTATCAAGACTAGGGATTCAATCAAGCCAAGGAGAACCCTCCATTTTTTCCCTCTGCGTGGGGAGGAGGAGGAGAGAGAAGGAGACCTGCGAGCGTCAAGATCAGCACAGACCAACAGCGACGACAACATCCATCTACTTATTCTTGCTCTTCTTTACAGGAGCCGCTCAATAAAATC
The DNA here is from genome assembly GCA_007922755.1 of Pedetes capensis. Taxonomy (NCBI): domain Eukaryota; kingdom Metazoa; phylum Chordata; class Mammalia; order Rodentia; family Pedetidae; genus Pedetes; species Pedetes capensis. Next base: position 65,399 of record VMDO01002955.1, on the reverse strand, counting down.
CTCACTCCTGCTTTATATAGAGAGCGCTCCCGAGGTCCTTCTCTTGGCGCCACCGACCAGGTCTTACCCTAACTAAAGGTCCCTGGACAGCAGTGGTGTTGAGGCAAAGCTCCGAGACCTTAGCTGGGCCAGAGCCAAACCCCAACAGGTAGGTGCTGTCGCACCTGACTAGCACAGCCCTCCTGCCCATGGGCCTTGCCCCCCCCCCTTTTCTCTGTGGTACTGGGGATTGAACTCAGGGCCTCGCGCCTACATGTTCTGCAAGTGCTGGACCACTGAGTTGTGCCCCCAGCCCATGTTTTTTACTTTTTGAGACAGGGTCTCGCTAAATTACTCAGACTGCCTCTGGTCTCGAACTTGCAATCCTCCTGCCTCTGCCTCCCTAGCCGCTGGGATTACAGGCTTGCGCCACCGTGCCCGGCTAGGGCCTTGACCCTTTGAAGGCACCCCTTTCTGGATGTGCAGCAGGTGCTGGAGGTGCAGGCGAGAGACCAGGAGGTGAGGTATGGCCTTGAACGCCATCTCCATAGGAGAATCAGCCAAAGCTTTGGGCTGGGACATCAAGCAAGAGAAGAGAGGAAGCCAAGGAAAGAACTTTGGGGAGAGATGGATCCAAGGCAGGAGTGTGGGGTGTGGTTTGCTCACCCCCATTCAGCTGGTAAGGCTGATCACTCCTCACCCTGGCTCCCATCCTGGGTCTAGTGGTGGGATGGAACTTGCCAATGAGTCCGCAGTTTTTATTTATCTATTTATTTTTTGCAGTGCTGGGGGTTGAACCCAGGGCCTCGTGCCTGCATGCTCTGCAAGTGCTGGACCACTGCGCTGCGCCCCAGCCCATTTTTTTACTTTATTTGAGACAGGCTCTCGCTAAATTATGCAGACTGCCTCTGGTCTTGAACTTGCGATCCTCCTGCCTCTGCCTCCCAAGCCACTGGGATTACAGGCGTGCGCCACCACACCTGGCTTGAGTCCACAGTTTTTGATGGCCTGTAAAAGTCAAGTAATGTCTTCCTAACCCCATGTCATTGGTTTAGTCTCCACTTGAGGTGTTCAAATTTACCTTCTCACACACACTGAGAACGAGATTTGTGTCTTAAAAGGAGGGAGACAAAAGAATCCGTGTTTGTTCCCGACTGTGCCCTTAGCTGGGCGTTCCAGCCTGTTGCTTCTGGTAATCGTCCTAAGAATCCTGCAAGCCACACGTTTTTACAGATGAGGTAGCTCGGGTTAATAACTTCCTCCTGCTGGAGATTTGGGCTGTCAATCACTCACCCCTGTCCCTCTGCATTTTAACCTCTACACTCAATAAACCAAACCAGATGCAAAGTCACAGTGTGCAATAATTCCCAGGGGCAGGGCCTCGGGCAAAGCCGGACCGGAGATACGCGCATGTGCCTCCCACTTTCCGCTCCTCACCCGGTGCCTGCGCCTTCTCCTGACCCCAGCAGGGGCATCTAAGGAAGCATGTTAGGGAAGGTAGCCACCTCCCACATGCCCTCATAGGATCTGAACAAAGTCTGGCCTCCCCTGTGGGCACCTGGCAGACGGTTGGACTCTTGCGTGGTTGGCTGAGTAGCTACGGTGTTTTGACTCCCTTATTCTAACTGAGGGGGTGGGATTTAGCTCAGTTGGTAGAGCACAGCTCTGCAGTCTCTGAGGTCCCGAGTTCAATTCCCAGCACCGCAAATAGGAGGAGGACCTGGCAATCCACTCCCAAGGCAATCCTGAAACAGTCAGCCATTGAAAACCCTATGAGGGTCACTATGAGTCGGACATGACTCGACGGCACCTAACAACAACAACAACAATTCTAACAGCTGTCCAGGGTGGAGCGTGTGAAGGCGGCCATGCCACCCGGAAGAGGAACTGATCCTCTCAATAAAAACCTCTAATTCACACAGCTGCGGAGCCAGAATGAGGAGATTTACTTTGGAAATATTAATATGTAAATGGTTAGACAAACTGTTTGGAGCAAGCTCTGCCGGTCTGTTTAGTCAAAGTAGAAAAGCAAAACAGGTGACTGAAGCCAAACGTTTTCACTTGGCACTTGAACTAAACCACTTGGAGCGGCTCTGACAAATCTATTTTGATGGGGGAAAAAAATAAAACACAGACATTTTAGAGAAGAAAAGAGCAATCCTCATACCAGAAAGGGAATGTGCGTTCATGTATCTGGTTCTATGGGGTTTGGTTTCTTTTTTTCTTACTCCAGTGTTGGCACTTTGCTCCCTGAAATCAAAACATCCCACATTATTTTGGGGCTCACACACAGCAAAGTGAGAACAGTTGCTTTCCTCAACAAAGAAATAATATCCCCTCCACCGGTAGGTGTCGCTGTTCATTTATCATAAACCGGAGCAGGAAGCCCAGGCAATTACCTTGGCTGAAATAGCAAGCTTGTTTTCTGGAAATAGAATAACCAGCGAGTACTCGGAGAGGAGTATTTTCTCTCACAGGTGTCCCCAAATCAAAGCTGAAGTATGAGCAACAATTCTCTCTTTCTGTGGCCTCCACATAGTATTTGCTTCCAGAACTTCAACACCATTGTGAGGGTTCCTTCCAAACCATGTCTGCCCCTCAGCGCTAACTGCTCACCCCGATAAACATTTAGCACTTGATTTTCCCTATAAAGTTCATTGGGATTTTCAGATAGAGGCTGTGGGTTCTTCTTGTATTTCAGCATAAATGGGGGGGGAAAAAAAGGATCTAGTATTGCCTACATTGTTGTTGTTGTTAGGTGCCGTTGAGTCGGTATCCGACTCATAGTGACCCTCTGTACAACAGGGGAAACACTATTGTCAGTGCTTCTCCGCTGTTCATAGGGTTTTCAATGGCAGATTGATTTTTGGGAGGGGGTTGCCGGGTCCTTCTCCCAGCCTACAACTTCTGGTGTTCCCGGGCGGTCTCCCATCCAGGTACTAACCAGGCCTGACCCTGCTTAGCTTCCGAGATCTGACGGGATCGATTGCCACAGGGCTACGGCTGCAGGCAGTATTGCCTACATAGAAACACAATTTATACCACTAGGCATGGTGGCTCATGCCTATAATCCCAACAACTAGAGTGGCAGAGGCAGTAGGTTCGAGGCCAGAGGCAGCCTGGGTAGTTTAGGGAGACCCTGTCTCAAGATTTGTGGCTGTTGTTGTTAGGTGCCGTGGAGTCGGTGTCTGACTCATAGCGTCCCTACCTAAAACAGAAAAAGCACTATTGTCAGTGCTTTTCTGCTATTCATAGTTTTCAATGGCGGATTGTTTTGGGAGTGGGTTGCCGGGTTCTTCTCCCAATCCAGCAGCACCTGGTGTTCCCAGGCGGTCTCCCATCCAAGTACTAACCAGGCCCGACCCTGCTTAGCTTCTGAGATCTGATGGGATTGGATGCCACAGTGGTATGGCTACAGGCACTGTCTCAAGATAAAAAGTGAAAAATGGGTTAGGGGTGCAGCCCAGTGGTAGAGCACTTGCAAAGTATGTTTGAGGCCCTGGGTTCAGCCCCAAAGTGTCACCAACCAACCAACAAACAACAAATAAAAAACCCACAAAAAATGCAATTGATATACCATAGATTTTCAAAAGAAATATTGAAGGAGTCTTAAAAGATATGTTAAATATGAGTCCATCATTTATACCAGACACACAGAATGATATATTCACCAGTGGCATGTGCATATAATGGTTGTTATTGCTCACTAGGTAAAAACCTATGTAATGAGATATTAGCGATCCTTTACTGAGCAGGCTTGCACCTGATATAGGGTTCTAGGCCTCACACAGCATCAACTTGGCCGCATCTTAAATGCCCATTTCACAGATGAGGCCTAACACAGAGGCCTAACAAGAACAATGAGGTGGTGTGGCCACATTAGTTGTTGTTAGGTACCATCGAGTTGTATCTGACTCACAGCAACCCTTATAGGGTTTTCAATGGCTGATTGTTTCGGGATTGCCTCGGGAGTGGATTACCACGTCCTTCTCCTGTGGCCACAGTAGTAGAAAGAACTTAATCAGATGATTTTGACCCCAGACCCTGAGTTCCTAACCACAACACAGGTGGCCTTTCCTCTGACTTCTGTAAGGAAAAGAATTTGATTCTGTTTTTGCAAATAAGTATAAACTACTAGCCAGGCTTGAGGTCCAGCTCTGACTCTTCCCCCTACGACCCTTGGATGCTCTAAGCAGGTCACTTACCATCTTTGAATTTCTATTTACTATACTGAAAAGTGGGGCTGGGATTTAGCTCAGTTGGTAGAGTGCTGCACTGCAGGCTCTGAGGTCCCGAGTTCAATTCCCACCACCGCAAAAATGGGAGAAGGACCTGGCAACCCACTCCCAAGGCAATCCCGAAGCACTCAGCCATTGAAAACCCTATGAGAGTCGCTATTAGTCAGATAACGACTCAATGGCACCTAACAACAGCAACAACATACTAAAAAGTTAGGCTGGTAGTACCTAGCCGTGGGCTTGCTAAGGGGGTTGGAGATAAAGAATGTGCTTAGGAAAGTTCCCAGCATAGTGCCTGGCACCGATGATGCACTTGGTTTCGAAGTTGATAAATTGTAAAAAGCTTATTTGAAAAATAAATAATGAGAGTACAGTAAAATACTCCTTTCAAATGTGCCAGGGGAGGTCAGGAGTTAGTCCCAAGTAGTCTTCCAAAGTGCGAGGGTGGGTAGCCTCAGTCTGTATGTTTAAAGAGACAATGTATACATATAACCACAGATGCCCATTGGTGCCAGGCATAACCTATGGGCTTTGGATATCACGACTGGTTTCTCTTCGAAGTTAATATCCTAATTTTACAAACTAAATCTCAGAGAGGATAATTGACAGGTCTAGGGTAACAATGGAAGAGAGAATGGGAACCCGCATTAGTCGGGCTTCTGAACCTATGTGTATCCCATTTGCCAAATAGGGATGGTGTTATGCTATTCTTGATTTTCCTCTACTCTACAGAATTTGCTTCCTATGCCTAGTGCCTGCTAACTTTAATTCTATACTGGAACCATTGAAGACAGAGAGGACAAAAGAAAGTAACGAAAGGAAGGGTCCTCATTTCCTTATCTGTGCATGAGCTGATGTAAGAAAATGACTTGAAATTTACCTGAGGGGGCCTTTACCCTCCAGGCAGCTATGGCGGCTAAGAGCCCTCACGCACCATCACCAGGAATAGGTGAGGCATTGCTCACCGCTGTTGGGTACTCAAGTATCAATTTAAACACGCTGAATTCTCAACAGATATGGAAACACTCAGACTACTTTGAATAGCAAAGCCAGTTCTCTCCAAACAGTTAACTAGAGGATGTAGAGTTTCCTCCCAGAAGCTGTAGAAAAATGGTCAGAAGGGAGTTGCCTGGAGTTTAACTGCTTTCTGGGTCATGACCAATGTCCCGAGCCCTTGCAGAAATTGCATTTAATTCTCGCTAAAAATCAAGAAGAATCAGTTTGAGGGTGGTAATCCCAGCCTTTGGAGGCTGAGGCAGGAGGATCAAGAGTTTGAGGCCAGCCTGGACTACCTAATGAGACCCTGTCTCAAAAAAACACAAAAAACAAAAAACAAAAAACAAAAACACAAACCCAACTCAAACCAAACCAAACAAAAGGAATGTAGGAGACCCCGAAGGTCACAGAAGGGACGGGACTAGAAAGCTATGTTCACCTCTTGGTCTTGTTTCCAACCCTCAGCTTTGTGGAGTTTTCTAAAGAGATCACATGAGATACTCACAGAGAAATTCAAGATTGCTTACAGTCAGCATGAGAAGAACTTAAGTACAGGGTCCACACAGAATAAAACACAGAGGTAAAAAACTAGAAGGATGAGTTGGAAGCTTGAAATATGTTTCTGAAATTAGAGGTTATCTGGTTTATTCTGGGTTCAGGATAGTCTGAGGTTTCCTATCAATGGCATTGAAGAGATTCTAAGGCAAAGGGTGCATACAATAATGTTCAAAGACCTAAGAACCTGAGGAATTTTAGAAACACAGAGGTTTTATAAAGAACAACGTAAATTCATTGGGACTTTCTATATAGAATTTCTGTTAATAGATTACCACTATAGAAATATATCGAGTAGAGGAAAATGTTTTTCAGGTTGTATTCCAAGAAATCATTTGAGATTATTGGTGTGGAATCACATAAAAGATCCTAGCCAATGATTCCTACTAAAGTCTCCAGTTGAAAGCAATAATAATAACAACCCAAAACAATTAACCAAGAAAACAAAAATAAAACCCTAAGAAAATGAACTTTATACCTTTCTTTTTGAGTCATGCCTATACTCTTGCACATCCCCTATTTATACTCCATTTTCTAATTTATTTATTATGATTATCCTTGCCTCTGTACTGAGAGAACTATGGAAAAGGGAGAAGTTGTTAAAAAACAAAAAGAAAAAATAACAATGAAAGGAGGGAAGGAGGGAAAGAAAAGGAACCAGTTGCCCCAGAAGAAAATGACTTATATTTTTACGGCTACTTCTGGCTGTCACTTTTCGGATGAGGAATCACGCTCTGGCCTTGCATCCTAGACATCAATAAATACGTGGGGAGGAGCCTTTTCCTGGGGTAGCAGACATTGACTGCCACGTCACTCACAGCACGCGGGCCAGAACAGGAGACAAGCCGGGCACGCGTTCAGACATTTTGTACGTGGCTTTTAGAAGGCGTTTGTGCCTCCTATAAATCCACTCACATCCCTGCCGTGTGTGAAGTGAGAAATACGCTGACACCGTGAGGCCTTGGACGGCACCTAACAACAACAAAAATTCTTGTGGTGTCTGTTTTCCTTGGAATATGAGGTATTTGTCAGTTCTTCACAGTGGGCCTACAGGATTCCTGTGAGGGGCAGGGGTCTGTGTCACCATCCTTTGGAGACCAAGATGCAGTATCAGTAAGAATGATAGTGAAGTGCTTCTAAGTTGGATGTGAAGGGCGGTAAGGAAGAGGAGCCACAGCTCTACAGGCAGGTAGCAGAGAGTTCACGTACAAACTGTAGGGACACGAAAATCGTGTGAGACAAGCCAGGTGCCCTGGGCCCATGCCTGTAATCTCAGAGACTTGAGGAGGCAGAGGCAGGAGGATCATGGGTTGGAGGCCAGAGGCAGCCTACGCAACTTAGCAAGACTGTCTCAACATAAAAAAATAAATAAATTTTAAAAAGGGGCTTCAGGTGCAGCTCAGTGGTAGAACACTTGCCTAGTATGTGTGAGACCCTGGGTTAAAGGACCCAGTACCAAAAAAGAAAAAAAAAAGTGAGATGAAAAATTAAAACAAAGAGAAGAAGAGAAAAAAAGAGAGAAAATGAATGTCCCGCCACCCCTAAATATCCTAGGTGAGGGGCTCAAGTACCTCAGGAATTATATTAGGCATAGTAATATGTAATATTATTATGGGGCCTAGGCCAGTGCTTTGGGCTGGGATTTAGCTCAGTGGGTAGAGCGCTGCGCTGCAGTCTCTGAGGTCCCGAGTTCAATTCCCAGCACCGAAAAAATGGGAGAAGGACGTGGCAACCCACTCCCAAGGCAATCCCGAAACAGTCAGCCATTGAAAACCCTATGAGGGTCGCTATGAGTCGGATACCGACTCGACAGCACTTCACAACAACAACATGCCAGTGCTTTATGTGAATTGTCTTATTTAACTCCCCTAGCAGCCCTAATTGGTAGGTACTATTATTGTTCACATTTTTTAGATGAGGAAACTGAGGCAAATAGAGGTTGAATAACTTACTTAACATTATCATGACACAGCTGCAATTAGAACTCGGGTGCAAATGACCCAAGGATATTTTTTTCCTCTCAGTGGCTGAAATGCCAGTAAGTTTATGAGGCAATTTCCTAAGTCAGTCTTCTGGCGGTGTCATAAAATCTGATGTGCAAAAGTGAAAGGTAATCCTAAGTGCCTTGGCACACGGACGTAGGATCTGTCTCTCGTAAGGCCAAAGTTGCTAGCTTCCACGACTTTCTACATTTAGGTTGTTGCCAAGATTGGAGGTATTCAAACTGACAAATAGCCGGGTGCGGTGGGTGGCGCACGCCTGTAATCCCAGCGGCTTGGGAGGTAGAGGCAGGAGGATCACAAGTTCGAGACCAGAGGCAGTCTGCGTAACTTAGTGAGACCCTGTCTCAAAAAGTAAAAAAAAGGGCTGAGGGTGCAGCTCAGTGGTCCAGCCCTTGCAGAACATGCAGGCTTGAGGCCCTGGGTTCAACCGCCAGTACTGAAAAAAAAAAAAAAAAAAAGACAAATAAAGGCCTCCATCATCATTGCATGTGACAAGTGTCCTGGGAGAATAAAGCGCCAGGCTTTCACCTAGTCTCACAGTCCACTCGTCATTTGCTGACGGACATGTGCTGTGGGCCAGGGATTTGTTAACGGCTCCTTCGATGCATGGAGTAAACCGCATACGTCCAAGGAGGGTTTCAGAGTGAAACTCTTGATGCTCCTAAGCAGAGCTTTCCTCCCCTGGAGAGAGGTTTCTGGTTTGGGGAGGTGACACTTCTGTCATGGTTGACGGGGTCTGCTGCAGAGTATAGGCTCAAACGCAGGTTTGGAAGCAGCCTGTACCAGTAAGCTTCAGTCTGTAACCTGAACACTGGCACCAGCACTAGAAAGGACCCCACCCTTAATCAAGGACTCTTGAGGTTCTGCTTCTGTACACGGCCAGTGTGAAGGTGCCCAATGCTGAGGAAGGTGAAGGTCACGTGCGGTTCTGCCTGTGGCTAGAAGGGATGGATGAAGGCAGCGGCCAGGCTGCTGGGGTTAGAGGAGCCAACAGGAAGCTGCCATCCCCTGGCCTCTGTGGGCTGTGGAGTCCTGTCGCTCCCAGGGAGCCTGCGGGATTGGTCTTTCCATCTCCAACTCAGTGGGCACCGCTGGTGCCCACGCGCAGGGCAGCAGCCAGAAAGGTCGTGCAGCCTTCTGTGTCTCTGTGTGTGGCACTGCGCTGTGTTTGTCTGCTGAATTTGCTGGGTTCTGAGTGTTTTTCCACACGTCGGAAGGGCAATTCTTTGTCAACTGTTACAGCCTTGCTAAAGAATCAGCAATTCACGCTGATAATAAGGCTCACAATGAAAAGCACATTCACAGTATTTTTCTCTTTTATTTTCCTGCCTGAACGTCTCTACCTGTGAAAATCTCCGTCTTCTTGCATACGTGTGCGTGTGCACGTTTTAAACCAATTTCTTCAGGCAGATGACCATGGAAGTGCCACATGGCCAGTCTGCCAGGATTGCAAAAAGGCCCCTAGCATGTGCCGACCCATGGCCCTGGCGCCCTGGCTTCTCCCCACCTTCTTCCAGATGGCCAGACACACATTTCTGTCCCAAGTCTGGAAGGCTGGCAGACCTGCTCAGCTTAGTGGTTCAAGAAGGGGGACAGTTTTGCTCATGCCGAAGAGATCAGCGCAGAGGCACGTCAAGCAATGCTCTCCTTAGAAAGGAAAGCCTCAGGTGGCTCCCTTATAGCCCTAGGGTCCCTGAGAGACTCGCCTCTCCTTTAGAGAGAATGCTCCAGTCACCAGTATCACACGCACAGGATGTAAGATGCATTTACATTCTAGCTCATTTACTAATGTATACATTTGCCCAATAAGCATGTATTTATCAACTGCCTAGAGATGCCAGGTCCTGGGCTGGGTGGGGATAGAATGGTAAAGAAGGCAGAGAAGCTTTCCCTTGGCAGCTATGGGCAAGTCAGCAGGGTACTATAATGCAACAGGGCGACAGATGCTATCGTATGGGTGGGGAAGCCAGCCACTACCACGTGCAGAGGGATGAAGAAGGGACAAGTCACGCAGACGTGGAGAGACAGGGCGGTTCCCACAGGGCTGAGCCCTCGGCCCGGTGGGCGCAGGGGATGGAAGGGCTCCAGCACGGTCGGCAGCTGTGTGGGGGCTGCTCTGAGCGAGGCGGGATTGTAGTGGAGCCGGCCCAACAGGCAGCTACTGAAATAGTTCCGGTGGCATATGGTGAGAGGAGTCAGGCTGGAGGAGATGGGATGGAGCCAAGAAAAAGTGCAAGATGAAATTGGGAGAACTTGGAGGGGGCAGGGCGAGGGCTGGGGAGCACAGGAAATGGCTACTGGATTTCGGGTTTGGGCAACAGCTGTTGAAGGGAGAAAGGGGCATCTTGAAGTATAGGCCAAGGGCATGCGAGAGAAGGGAGAATTTTAGATTCGTTCAGAGGGCCTTTTCTTCAGTGATTCAGAACACCCCTTAGTGGGGATGGGCATTTAGATACTTGGAAAGGTTCACGGCTCCAGGTAGATATCAGCAGAAACGGCATTATAATTTTTGTCAGAAACTGGGAAGCGTCTAATAAGATTTTGCTCTCCTTGAAAGCTAACAAATTAGTTTCATGGGGTCTAGGAGACAAGAGCCTGCAGCCATAGCCCTGTGGCATCCGATCCCATCAGATCTCGGAAGCTAAGCAGGGTCCGGCTTGGGTAGTACTTGGATGGGAGACCGCCTGGGAACACCAGATACTGTAGGCTTGGGAGAAGGACCCGGCAACCCGCTTCCAAAAATCAATCTGCCATTGAAAACCCTATGAATAGCAGAGAAGCACTGACAAAGTGTTTCTCCTGTTGTACAGAGGGTCGCTATGAGTTGCATACCGACTCGATGGCACCTAACAAGAAGAAGACAAGAGGCTCCAGGGCCGGAGACAAAGGACCATGTATCACAATATCTTGTTCCTTGTGCTGGTTTCTCAAATCCTAGTTCTTACAGGGTGATTAGAAATGGGTCGGATGGTACCTGTGTTATGGAATGGGGAGTCCTGCCCTTAGGGAATCGGAGCCTTTTCTAATGGGCCGTGAGCAGACCTACCCTTGTCTCCAGTAGGAGATACTGTCTTCATCATAAGCAAGCTTGCCCTTTGCTCTGGAGGGAGAGTGTCTCTATTTCCAAAGCTGTTCACTGCACAGATATCCCTGGAAAGACAGTCTGAGGAAAGGGCAGTCGATGCTCTTCTTCTAAGATGGGCAGAAATTGGCGAGGCCCTTGGAGAATTTTCTCCCACGTCTTCTCTCTCAGGCGCCTGTTTCCCCCTGCCTTTGTGTTCTAGCTTCTTTTGAAGTAAGATCTCAGGACAGAAGACTGTGAAGAAGTCTGCATCTGCCCTCTGAGTGGCTGGCCACGGATGCTTGGGAGGGGCTAAAGGTAGGAGCTGCCCTGAGAGGAGCTTTGGGGAGGCTACGGCAGGCAGCTCAAGCACTTACTTCTATCTGTTCCTGTCTATTCGGTTCTAGTTATTTCTGTTCCAAGGCTGGATTCTCCCAAGCCCTCTCCTACAAATCCCCATCAAATATTCATGGATTACCAAGGTTGTGGTTAATTCCTAATCCCACAGCATTGGGCCTTCACTTTGATAATCTGAAAAATTCAGAAGAAGGATCACAAGAAAACGTTTCAGGAAATACTGAAAAGAATTATAGGAAAGCTTTCTTGGAACATATGACATAGCATCTAGGGAACAGGAGAGGAGGAAATGTCAGGTAGACCTGCCATCTTCTCAAAATGCTTCTGCAAAATGCTTCTGAGCCTGTGGTTCGAGTTTCAGATAAAATGATGGAGGCCTGGGCTTCCCTGTGATTCTCTCTGGTCCCCATCAGCCAGGAACTCATAGGGGAGGACAGGCCAAACCCGGAAGTAGCAACTTTCTTGGCTGGCACGTCATTGAGCCCCGGGCTGCTGGTTCCTTCCTGTAAACCAGAGCACTGTGCCTGGAGATTTTAGTGTGCCTTCCAGCTGGGACTTGGAGTCCATGAGATGCACTTGAGTGAATCTGTGACAATCACACAAGCTGACCATGAGGGGTGTGGCACAGACTTGGACAGGCTTGGGAGGCGTGTCCCTGGGCCTCCCGCAGGCACACATGAGCCTTGGCAGGTCAGAGGGGGCACCATGGGAGGGAGGGTTCCTTCTGTGAGTGACCTGGATCACAAGTCTGTGGATCCGCGGAACGCATGGAAGACTTCCAAAGGTAGCAGAGGGCGGGTGGGCTAAGGGAATCCACGCCCAGAGCCACCACCGCCCCGTGTACTCTGTTCTGGCAGCACAGGGGTCTCCTTTCCGCCCCTCTGTTAGGACGCAGTCCTCCTCATGAAAACAAGACCCGCCCTCCACCCACCACGGTCCCCCTGTGGGGCTGGGAGAGTCTCCTGGCAACCATACAAAGCAGGGGATTCCAAAATCTACTTTGGGGAGCTTCCTTTAGGGAAGAGTCAGGCACTAAACATTGACCTGAGGCTCCCGGTGTCTCCCAGCCTCACAGAGAGTAAGGTAAAGCGGGAAGCGGGTGAACTGTGCAGAGAATTTTGTCTCTTGTCAGGATTTTCTGAATTCAAATGCACTGGAGGAAGAGAGTAACTTTCACTCAGGTTTTGTCGCGTGGCATAACTTCTCCATTTTGACTCGGCTCAGTAGACATTCTGCTTTTGGGGGAGAAGCTGATGAAAGCAAAAAATGGAAGGCTAAGAATTGCTGAATGCTAAACGACTTTTCCTCTGTATGTAAGGTAAGCAATTAGCACTGGCTAGTTTTGGACATGTCGTCAGGAAGGACCAATCCCTGGAGAAGGACATCACATTTGGGAGAGTGGCAGGCCAACGAAAAGAAGGGAGACCCCCAACTAGGTGGATTCACACAGTGGCTGCAACAATGGGCTTAAACATAAAAAAAAGGTCATGTGCCTGGTGGCACAGTGTCAGACAGTGTTTTTTTTTTTTTTATTGTATTGTGTTGTGCTTTATTGTCGCTATGAGGTGGAGCTAACTCAAGGCACCTAACAACAACAACAAGTCTCAGTACTTATTGCTACGGTATAGCATTAGCTGGAAAGGAAGAAACGCTGAACAGCTGAAGCAGTTCACTCTTTTAAAGGTAACCTAAACATTTTTATAGGGCTGGGATTTAGCTCAGTTGGTAGAGCACTGCCCTGCCGTCTCTGAGGTCCTGAGTTCAATTCCCAGTACCGCAAAAATGGGAGAAGGACCTGGCAATCCACTCCCAAGGCAATCCTGAAACAGTCAGCCATTGAAAACCCTATGAGGGTCGCTATGAGTTGGATACCGACTCGACGGCACCTAACAAAAACAACAAACATTTTTAGGAACTACCAAATTTTTACATTTAGTACTAAATCCAATCAGCAGAGAAAACTTTAATGTGTTCCTTTTAGATTTGGTGTGCATTATTTAACATGGTAGTTAAAATATTTTGTTAAATCACATCATGAAATTTTTATTCCAAGTTCAGTCAATACTTCTGTTTCATATTAAAAAGTGTTTAATATTTTTTACCTCTATTAACAAGAAAGTTCAAATTGCATGCTGGCTTCTGAATCAGAATATTTTATCTATCCTCTCTCCCTCTCTCTCTCTCTCTCTCTCTCTCTCTCTCTCTCTCTTCATCTCTCTCTCTCTGTACCTACCTACTTATGCTTTTTATTTTTTTTTAATATGTAGAGAAAGCGTGATCAGGAATGGAGTTATTTCTGTATTACTCTATATGTCTCCTACTTAATTATTCACAGATGGCAAACACCAGAGTACATTCAATACATGCACACAGGCCGTTTACCAAAGGCCTCTAGGTGACCCTACCTTCATAAATAACTTATACAACTACATACAGTATTCCTTCATTGCAACTTAAGCACAAAAACCAATAGATTAATTCTTGATTTAAAACTTAGAGAAATGGTTAAATTAGCATTAAATTCTATGTCATTTTGATCCTGATTGATTTTCATAACCCATTCTCAAAATTGGGGGGGATCTGTTTTTTAATAACACATCTAATGTTCCTTGGGATGTATGTTGTTGTTGTTGTTGTTGTTAGGTGCTGTCGAGTCGGTATCTGACTCATAGTGACCCTCTGTACAACAGGGGAAACACTATTGTCAGTGCTTCTCTGCTGTTCATAGGGTTTTCAATGGCAGGTTGATTTTTAGGAGGGGGTTGCCAGGTCCTTCTCCCAAGCCTACAGCTTCTGGTGTTCCCAGGCGGTCTCCCATCCAGGTACTAACCAGGCCCGACCTTGTTTAGCTTCTGAGATCTGACAGGATCGGATGCCACAGGGCTATAGCTGCAGGCTTGGGATGTATAATAGCATATATATTTATATTTAAAATAGACTTATTTGGTCTGATTTTGAAGATATAATTCTTTAAACATTTCACTTTTCTATCAGTTGAATGGCTTAGCAGCTTCCATTTTGATAGGATACATACTGTATTTAAACCACATGATGAAGATACTTTATCAAGAGAGATTTTATTGGCAAAGATATATTGAAAATAACAATATTTAGATTTCCCTGAACCTCTTTGAATATATTATATTGGATAAACAGTTTCTAAATTTGTGAAATAAAGATATAATATATATTTGTTAGCTCTTCTATACCCTTTCTGATTTCTCAGAAATTGAACAAAATGAATTATTGTACCCTATGGGCAAGTCCATAGTAAAGGGAAAAAACTCCTTTTGTTGTCTAAAATTTTTGAAAAAATAAAAATAGTTTTTGATGCTATATCACTAAGTGCTGCTCAGCACATAACTGCAAATGAGTTAAAGAAAACGGGATAACACTGCTAAAAGGTAACTTTCTCCATTATGATTTAACCTACTTTTATGAACAGCTCTTTGTTGTTGTTGTTGTTAGGTGCTGTCGAGTTGTCTCTGACTCATAGCGACCCTCATAGGATTTTCAATGGCTGTTTCAGGATTGCCTCAGGAGTGGATTGCCAAGTCCTTCTCCCATTTTTGCAGTGCTGGGAATCGAACCTGGAACCTCAGAGACTGCAGAGTGGAGCTCCACCAACTGAACTAAATCCCAGCCCAAACAGTCCTTTAGTACTTACATTAACAAAAATAGAAATAGAAAAAGAATTCATATTGAACCTTGTCTCAATCTGCTCAATTTGTTGTTGTTCTTTAAACAGGGTCTTGTACTGTAGCCCTCCCAGGGTGGCCTGAAATTCATGTTCCTCCTGCCCTGGCCTTCAGTGCTGAGGTTATAGGCGTGCACCATTATACGTGGCTTGAACCCTGCCTCATTCTAATTGCAAGTATTGTTGTTAGGTGCCATTGAGTTGGGTCCAACTCATAGCAATCCTATGTACAACAGAATGAAATGCTCACTGACCCTGTCCCAGGCCAGGCACTATTGTCAGTGCTTCTCCACTATTCATATGGTTTTCAATGGTGGATTGTTTCAGGAATAGATTGCCAGGTCCTTCTCCCTATTGCAAGTTGTTAGGTTAGGTGCCGTCGAGTCGGTATCCGACTCATAGCGACCCTCTGTACAACAGGTGAAACACTATTATCAGTGCTTCTCTGCTGTTCATAGGGTTTTCAATGGCAGATTGATTTTTAGGAGGGGGTTGCCAGGTCCTTCTCCCAAGCCTGCAGCATCTGGTGTTCCCAGGCAGTCTCCCATCCAGGTACTAACCAGACTGGACCCTGCTTAGCTTCTGAGATCTGACGGGATCGGATGCCACAGGGCTACAGCTGCAGGCTACTGCAAGTAGCATTCATTAAAAGCATTTCACTGAGTTGTGTATTTCCATTTTCATTTTACTTTTTTGCTTAGCAAGTGTTGTTGTTGCTGTAAGTATTCATCAAAAATTTATAATACATGCCAGGCATGGTGGTGCACACCTGTAATCCTAGCAGCTCCGGAGGTGGAGGCAGGAGGATCGCCAGTTCGAGACCAGAGGTAGTCTGTGTAACTTAGTGAGACCCTGTCTCAAAAAGTAAAAAAAAAAAAAAAAAAAAAAAAAAAAAAAAAAAAAAAAAAAAAAAAAAAGGGCTGGGGGTGCAGCTCAGTGGTCCAGTACTTATAAAGCATGCAGGTGCGAGGTCCTAGGTTCAACCCCCAGTACTGAAAAAAAAAAATATATATAGTACATGTCTGTTGTTTTGATTAATTGTATACCACTAATAATTTTAATGTTAACTAGGAGGACATTTTAGCACTTAGACCTCCATGTCTCTTAAGAAATTAAAAAATTAAAAAAATTGTACATGTTTTTATAACAGACACACATATTTGTTGTTGTTGTTAGGTGCCATCAAGTCGAGTCCAACTCACACACAGTAACCCTCATACGATTTTCAATGGCTGATTATTTAGGGATTGCTTCAGGATTGCCACGTCCTTCTCCCATTTTTGTGGTGCTGGGGATGGAACCCAGAGATCCATATCACGTAACCAAAAATACAATATTTCAAACCTGAAAACATATTATATTAGGGAATGAGGAAATCAGAATGGCCAGCTCGTAATAAAAGGTAAGGTGTGAACTTCCCACTGCTAAAGAAGAGCTTCTGCATGCGGCTATCAAATTCCTATTACCTTTAGATTCCATCGTTTACAAATAGTGCTATATAACTTCTTTTATTTTAAAGTCAATATTTATAATATTCTAGAAGTTCTTCTTTTTACAACTACTTGTACCTAGGAAAAAATTTATAAATCAACATAAAAAGGAGTGAGGTGGCATACAATTCTGATAATTTTGTGTGGGCTGTAGAAGGAAAATAGCTGAAGACCACCGCTCCTCACCAGTCCAGTGGGAAACGTTCTATTCACTGTTATTTCGCTCTAGGGATTTTGCCAGTCTGCTGTTCCAGCTCAGCAATGCCATAAATCATAGGGAAACAGATGACTTGCTGCTAAGAACGGTTGAATCTTCTGTGTACTCTTTTCCCCGCTGCCATTATCCCGGGCTAATAATATCTGCCGGGCAGAGTGGAGGGGGCCAGCCTGCGCCGCCCATGCCGCTGACTTCCCTGATCTTCTGCTTCTCCCTCAGATCTTTCTTCTTGTTGTCAGAACCACCCGGGTTGCAGAAACTGGGCCAGAATCCTCAAAGACAGCAGCCTCTCAGGACTAGCGCCTGTTCTAACTTACACAGGCGAGCCATCGCAGTGTAGGCTCTTCCAGGATCCACACACAGTGGGGCCTTTGTTTGACTACCTGCGTGATTGCTGAGCAAGGCATTTCATCTCCTGAACCTGAATGTGCTCACCTGTGAAAGGAGGGTGTACAAAACCCCTTCCCCCCATCTCTTGAGCGTGGAAGCTGAAAGAAGGAAAGGCAGCTCTTTGAAGGCCCTGGTGCAGTTTTAAAAAGAAAAATCTTCAGGCTCCACTTAATGCATGCTGAAGTCATTCAGTAGCATTTCTTCCAATTACGGATGCATCTTTAAAAATAAATAAAATTGGAAAACAGACCTTGAGTCTGGCAAAGAAAAGCACCTGAGGTAACCGAGTATTAGAGTTTCTGGGAGGGAGGGAGGAGGAGGTGGAAGAAATGCTGGGAAGAAGCCCAACTTCTTGGTTGTAATTTGCTGAGCGCCCTTGCCTGGCATGTTCTTTGTGCTCTTGTGCTCGTGACAAAAAAATATAACCTTTGGCCAATTGCATTTTTGTTCCAGTGGTAACTAGGTTAATGTGACCTGACAGGTCTCTTAAGACAGTACAGAAAGAATAATAAATGCACTTTGTGCAGCTAGGTATAATAAAGGTAAACTGGGTAGAAGATGAAGGTTTGCCAGAAGAAAAGAATATTTCAATATAAAAGATTTTGCACAATAACATTTTATGAGCAATCTTTTTGATATCCATAAGTAGTTACATTCCCAACTGCCCTAAAAAAATCCTTAGAATAATTGTACCCTACTTTTATCAGACCGGGCTTTTTACGCAGCTTGCTGATTTATAATAATTCCTCACGGAAAGGGTTAGTGTGAAGAGAAGTGGCATCCTCTCGTTGATGTTGTTTAGAAGTGAGTCCTGAGCTCCTACTTTGTGCAAAGAGCGTTGCAAATATTAAAGTTTACAAGTATTAACTAATTTTTAAGATAAAATGTGTTCATTTAAAATACTGGGTGACGTGAGTGTCATCATTCCCATGTTACTGTTAGAGAAGCGGAGTTTCATAAACACCCAGTGACTAGGCAAAGCCCCATCATCACTCATTACATTCATTATGGAGTGATCAGAAAACACCTCTCCAAACTTCTCTGCCTTCAGGGCTCTTTTTTTTTTTTCCTGTGTTACATTTCCTTTAATAGGAGTGATATTCCAATTCATCTAAAATGTAAGACAGTTACTTTGCCAGGCAGAATTGATTCATTGTTGGATCCAGATGAAAACTCCCCCGTCATTCTCCCTCCTGACGACACATGCGGCATCTTCAGGAGGCGCTGGGGTGTGTGCTGGGCCCTCCTCCCAAGAGGGAGGAAGGGTGCAGAGGGCAAGGCTGCGTGTGGATTTCACTCTCTGTGGAGGCAGCGGGAGCCCCACCCCCCCAAAGGCATGGAGGTCCAGGAGTTTCTTGCCCTCTCTCTACAAAGCGGTGATTCTTGGTGTGTGTAGGGCGCCCTTTTGAGGTTGCGGAAGCTCCCAGGGAGGGCTATATTTTAGGTGGTTTGTAATTTTCTGGTAGGTCTTCGCATCTCTGAGGTGCAGAACAGTTGTGGTTTGGAGTGAACACGGGAGGGAGGGAATAAAGATACGATGGAAAAGTGGGTTGAACAAACTCCTACTCTCCCTCCGTCCCTGCCCCTGGATGACTTCCATGGCTCTGGTTGGCCACTTGGAGGCATCTCCATGCCCAGGGTATCTGGAGTAGGAGAGAGATCCCTCAGTGCCTCCGCCGGACTGTGAAGAATTTGTAAGAAGTAATTTCATTGTTGGAAATGGGCCTTTCTCTCTCTTCTCTCTCCAGCTGCCTCGTTCCACTTGGTGCCAACTTCAATGTGTCAGTCAACCTTGAGAGCCCTCCCACTCCTTATTGAGTACAGTGAAGAGATTTATCAGTTTGATTGCAGGGCTCATCGGAATAAACACTGTGGGGCGCATGTCACTGATATTTTCTTCGGCAGCCCATCGGCTTAGTCAATTTCATGAGGAAATCAAACCTCGGCTGAACTGTTGGTACCAAGGAAGGGACTCCCTTGACCTTTCACATGAATGAAGTCAAAGAATGTGACCTGACTGGCATTGGATGTGGGTACAAACTAAGCACCGTAATTCTGACGTCATATGTTAATGTGTTCTGGAAGTGAATGGTAAAGAATGCTTTCCTCAAAATCCTAACCTAGTCTATCTATGAACCTCACCTAAGTTGGCCTTGGGAGATGGACCTGGCAACCCACTCCCAAAAACCAATCTGCCGTTGAAAACCCTATGAACAGCAGAGAAGCACTGACAATAGTGTTTCATCTATTGTACTTAGGGTCCCTATGAGTTGGATACTGACTCGATGGCACCTAACAACAACAACAAGTTGGCCTAGTGTATACAGAGGAAACAAACCTAATGTATAAGACAACATGTTTTGGAAGTGGCTATTAAGTGACTATTAAAATACATAATACCTTTTTCCACCTGGGAATACCCGTCTACCTAGCAGATGCAGGTTGCAGGTGACTGCTTGGTTGGTGAACATCTGTTCACTCTTGCCTCATGGTTGACGCTGTTATTACATGAGTCCAAGGCTCTCCTTGTACATTTATGTACAAAGCTTGTTGGAAGTGCACTGGGTCAGAGTGACCACACGCAGGGCAGAGATGCAACAGCTGTGAGTGAGCGTGGCGCGATAAGCAGAACGTCTGCCTTAGACAGCCGCCTGGGGAGACGCTCTGCTCGCAGGTGCTGAGTGCTCCGCTTCCCTGTAAAGGTGCGGATACAGAGAACGATGCTGACCTGTCTGCCCCGCACGCCGGTGGAAGGCATGCGATGTGCATATAAGGTTTTCTTCCTTTCACTCCTACAGGAGGGGAAAGTGGTGCAAGAGGGGAAATGGGAAGCTTACAAAAGCAGGTTCATGGGAAACAGAGAGAGAAGAACACAGAAAAATAAGTGATGGCGGCTCTGGAAGAACTTGTTGTTGTTGTTAGGTGCCGTCGAGTCGGTATCCGACTCATAGTGACCCTCATAGGGTTTTCAATGGCAGACAGTTTCGGGATTGCCTTGGGAGTGGATTGCCAGGCCCTTCTCCCATTTTTGCGGTGCTGGGAATTGAACTCAGGACCTCAGAGACTGCAGCGCAGCGCTCTACCAACTGAGCTAAATCCCAGCACCCCTGGAAGAACTAGCAAATTGTAAAGTGCTCCACAAATCCTGGCCTGGGGTTTAGCTCCATGGTAGAGTGTCGCTCTGCACTCCCTGAGGACTCAGGTTCGATCCCCAGCACTGCAAAAATGGGAGAAGGATGTGGCAACCCACTCCCAAAGCGATCTCGAAACAACCAGCCACTGAAAAAACGTGAGGGTCACGACTATGAGTCGATAAGTTAGATGCACAGCACCTAACTAACAACAGCAACATACGAATATGAAACAATCAGTGGTCATCATGCATGGGTGATTCTGAGCAGAGCTGCTTGTAAATTGGCCTGGCAGATTAACAACCTGCACTTGATTCAATTGACTCAATGATTCAATTGACTCAAGGTACATTGATTCAATGTACATTTTACCAAAGCAGGATGGGTGACGTGGCTACTTTCTTCATCCTGGTAAGTACCAGTACCTGGGGGGCTTCCCAACGTGGGGCTTGCCTGGCCTCCATGCTGCAGCTGAGTCCTGAAGCGGAAGCTGCTCTTTTGTTTTAGTCTTGCAGAGGCAGGCTACAGAGCCTGACTGTGAGAGGCTTTTTTTTTTTTTTTTTTAGTTGTATTTCTTTCAGAAATGGAAGGTCAATCTCACTTTCCAAAAGGGAAAGAGAGGTGACTCATGTCATAATAACATAATGCAGCAGGTCCCCAGGTGGAATGGGAAGGAAAAGGCAGACAAGGTCCTGGAAAGTCACAGCTGAGAGGAGGCAGCCGCCAAGGAGCTTCTCAGAACAATGACTCATCCCGCCCTGGCTCCCGGCAGATGCACGAGGCATCTCCCACCCACTGGCCCTCTTCCAGAGTGAGGAGGAAATGAAAAGGGCGGAGTGGGCCCAGCTTCAAGACACCAGCCTGCTGGGGAGCCTTGCAGGGGCCCAGGGCAATCAGAAAAGTGCTTGGAAATCGTGGAATTAAAAGACAAGTGTGGGCTGCGGGAGGCATAGAAATGCAAATAGGGTGGATAAATGAAAGTGTGCAATCACCCAGAGCCGTGTTTACAACCTGCAGGCAACTCCAACTATAATGATCTGGGTGCCATTAGCTGTGTGGGAGCAGCTATCATGGGGCACATAAAAGACGCCACCTAAAGTTAAGGCTCTTCCCTTTCTGATGAGAAAGCAAGATCTCCGCCAGCATTACCGCTACCCCAGCGCAATCTGTTCTGTGCAGAAGGGCAGGAAGTATAGTGCTGGTTGAAATAACACCGCAAGATTTTCATTATGTATCTTACACCTGAATGCTATTCTTACCATGAATTAAGAAAGTGGATGATGGAAGATCTGGCTTCTGTAAACCCGAACTGAACCCTTCCATGTCATTTGGTTTAATCATCACTGTGACCTCGCTAGAGGAGGCTTCGTGAGCTCTGGTAGACTCGGTCACGGTCACCCAAGTCGAGCTGGGATTTTGAGCATCAGCGTTTTGGACCTAGGTCTCTGCTCTTCCCAGGATACCAGAAGGTCTCAACTGAGGGACATTTGATCAGGCAAATGTCTGGAGACATTTTCATTGTTACACGGTGGTGACATTGGTACCTAGCTGACACTGTTAAGCATCCTATAATGTGAAGAGCCCCCACCACAAACAATAAGCCTGCCCGATGTGACATGGAGCTTGAGAAAGTGCTTTCCTCCACAGCTGCACTGTGGAAATGGAACCTCAAGACAGAAAGAGGCAGCCATCTTGGTGCATGCCGGTAATCCCGGCAACATGGGAGCCTGGGACAGGATGATCCTTAGTTCCAGGCCAGAAGCAGCCTGTGCTACTTAGCGGGATCCTGTCTCAAAATAGAAAAGGGGGCTGAGGTTGCAGCTCAGGGGGGTAGCACATGCCTACCATGTGTGAGGCCTTTGGTTAATACCCTAGTATTGTTTAAAAAAAAAAAAGACAAATAGAGTTGTTCTGGAAAGAGGAGGACTTAGGGATCCGAGTTGCTGGAAATAAATGAGACAATCCTAGTTCTGCCTCAAAGATGGGGGAAGAGAATGAAGGAGTGAAGCACTAAAAATTCATAACATATCTGTCATAAACACATTCTGAGATTGCTTGGGTCTAAATTGCCCTTTCAAAACCCAAGAGAGATTTCCAGTGCCACCTGAAGCTCTCGATCGCTCCCTAACATCATTCTGCACTGAAGTTAGAAAGTAGAATGGCCCTAGGCTTTCCATGGGTTCTTATTTGTCTTCCAGAATATTAAAGACCCGCACCTCACAGAATACAAATAAGAGGTTAATGTGATAAGGGGCTGAACTGAGGGCGTCCCTAGAAAATTTAAGACTGAAATGTCAGTTGAAAGACGAAGAAAGATGGGATGGTTTCTGAAAAAGCTCACTGGTACAGATACAGAAGGTTTTCCTAACAAAATGTTCTGAACTAAAAGCGTCTCCGAGGGATTCCGAATTTCAACCAGCTAAATAGCAGCAGGGATTTGCGGGGGTGAGTCAGACAAGGTCAGGAAGGGCCTGTGTGTAACACAGAATGGATGGAAGGGTACCATGAAAACCTGTAAGAGGTACAGGAGGCGTTGGGCAGAATCGTGTCAAGGCATGGAGGGGAGGGGAGCTTGAGTCCCTTGAGAATCTCCTGGCTGGGCCATCTGCATGCGGTGTAAAAGGAAGCCCATGTCTACCTGGGGGCTGGGATTTAGCTCAGTGGATAGAGCGCTGCGCTGCAGTCTCTGAGGTCCTGAGTTCAATTCCCAGCACCGCAAAAATGGGAGAAGGACCTGGCAATCCACTCTCAAGGCAATCCCGAAATAGTCAGCCATTGAAAACCCTATGAGGCTCGCTATGAGTCGGATACCGACTCGACAGCACCTAACAACAACAACAACATGTCTACCTGAGGGTTAGAGTTTGCTTGGGAACCTCGTACGCTGGTTCACGTATTTGGTAAGTGCCTTATGGAGAGTCAGGGTGCCATTCTTTCCCGTAATGTCAGCAGATCCCACTGAGGTAGGTTCTGCTACAGTGAACCTCAGTGGTCTCAGGGCCCCCTCACGAAGGCCAAAGCTGCCAGCCCCACATGCCCGAGGGCTGCTCAGCCCAGCGCCTCGCTTCCTGGCCTGTTGCTCGTGACTCTCTGAGGAAAAGGCCTCATGGCCTGGAAAGACGCCACTGTGAATGAATGATCTCTTAGGGTAGTGGACAGCCAAATGCTGTCCCTACCTGGCACAGTGTGCTAAGCAGGCAGCCCCGTTAGGATCTCCAGCTGGGAGGCCAGAGCCAACGCATTTCTGATTTCCACGGCAGAGGCTTGTTGTTGTTGTTAGGTGCCATCAAGTTGGTATCCAATTCATAGTGACCCTCATAGGGTTTTCAATGGCTGAGTGCTTCGGGATTGCCTTGGGAGTGGATTGCCAGGCCCTTCTCCCACTTTTGCAGTGCTGGGAATTGAACTCGGGACCTCAGAGACTGCAGCGCAGCGCTCTACCCACTGAGCTAAATCCCTAGCCACGGCAGAGCCTACGCAAACAATATAGGACTGAGTTCCGTGAAATAAGGCCACCACGCTAATCAGTTTTATTTCCATCCTGTCTTTTAATAAACATACATGTGCCAAGCCAGCTCCGAATTATTTAAAATTACAGCATTTGGAAGAGAGACCTCAAAGTCTATCAGAAGAATTTTTTAATCATCTTTAAGTAAACTTCAATTTCTCTGAAATTGGAGGAGAATTATTTCTCCACTTCAAAATCCGGTACGGATTCATTGAAGGGCCTTCGTATCCCCTGCGATACGCAGAAACATGAAATGATTAGTGCAAAAGATACACCATGAAATGAGTATAAAGTCCTTTCTCTTGAAGGCTAGCTTTAAAACATTATTATTTATTGTCTACACAAAAGGTTACTTCAGTGAAAATCACAAATGATCTTTATTCCAAGCCATTCCTCTGGATGATTTCAAAATGCTAGGCTTAATCTTGCAGGTGATTCACTGGGCCACTTCTGCCTAGCAGATGACAACATGGAGGTGCTGAGCAGGACATCAAGCTCAGGGGCGTATGTTCACGGGGGCAGGGGGACAGGTGGCACAGCTTGCATCGGAGCCCAGGGGGCTCTCACCAGTTTGGACTAGGCTGCCTGTGTCCCCAGCTGAACATGGCCTGGGGTTCAGGGTCTGTTTAGGGGACTGACTTTCTGCAAACACCCATTTTGGCTTTATTTTTAGCTCTAGTACTGGGGTTGACCCAGAGCCTTGTGTGTGCTAGGCAATGCTCTACCACTGAGCTGCTCTTTCAGCCCCATATATATATATATATATATATATATATATATATATATATGTGTGTGTGTGTGTGTGTGTGTGTGTGTGTGTGTGTGTGTGTGTGTGTGTGTATGTATTTATTTATTTATTTTTATTTTTTGTGGTACTGGGGGTTGAACCCAGGGCCTCGCGCTTGCATGCTCTGCAAGTGCTGGACCACTGAGCTGCACCTTTAGCCCATTTTCTTACTTTTTGAGACAGGGTCTCACTAAGTTATGCAGACTGCCTCTGGTCTCTAACTTGCGATCCTCCTGCCTCTGTCTTCCGAGCTGCTGGTATTACAGGCGTGCGCCACCATGCCTGGTTATTTTTTTTTATTTTGAGACAAGGTCTCACTAAGTTGTACAGGCTGCCTCTGGCTGTGAACTTGTGATCCTCCTGCCTCAGCCTCCTGAGTTGCTGGGATTATTAGGTGTGCACCACGGCGACTGACCAATTTCTGCTGACGTGGCAACCACAGAGATGAACAGATAACAGGGAACATCTGGGGGGTAGGAAAGGAGGGGATCTCTCCCCTTTAATTCTGGACATCATAACAACGTAATATTTGCGTAACTCTCTGTGATCACTTCAACATAAACTACCTCTCATCTGTTGCCAGTGGCTACCCTTCTAATTAGGCCATTAATTATTCTCTCCAGTGTAGAAACAGGGAAAAATTGGGGCTCTGAGAGGTCAATCTGTTCAAGTTAAGATGTGCTCAAGGCTAAGAGGGTGAAGGTTGGAATCAGGAAATGAAGGTCTTTTGATCCCTGAGGTCTTACACAGTGTTGGCGTGTCTCACCACAGGCCAGAGGGGTGCCAGGGAAAACTGGCCAAGGAGTGAATAAGTTAAAGGTATAGAAGAGATTCCTCGTACTGACAAGCACAGAAGGGGGAGATGTTGTTGTTGTTAGGTGCTGTGGAGTCATGTCTGACTCATAGCGACCCTCATAGGGATTTCAATGGCTGACTGTTTCAGGATTGCCTTGGGAATGGATTGCTACGTCCTTCTCCCATTTTTGTGGTGCTGGGAATTGAACTTGGGACCTCTCAAACTTGGGACCTCAGAGACCGCAGAGCGGTGCTCTACCAACTGAGCTAAATCTCAGCCCCAGAAGGGGGAGAGGTACCCATTAAATGCACACTTGAAGGTAAAGTTCATGTGTTACACACTTTGTCATGTCCTGATGAAGGAGACCTGCCAGTTTCCTTCCGAGAGGCTAATTCCCTGTGCTGGGCCTGTTTGTGGGTACCGAGGGCTTCAGAGATTTACAAATCATGCCACACACGTTGTTCATCACAAATAGATAATTCAGAGATTGGTGGGTAAATACTACCACTTCCATATGTGACTAGTTTTTAAATAGTAATAACAGAAAAATCCTCTGTAATCATTAATCAGTTTTACCTTTGGTAAAAATAAACATATTCCAGCTACTAATAATACTCGCTCTGAGACTGACAGAGGCAGGGGTCACTGGGAGGAGAGGACCAGACACCTGCTTTGCATCACAGATGCTTCGCTAAGGTCCTAAGGGATGTCTCATGGTAGCTGGCTGAGGATCCGGTGACCTTAACCCTTATACTACCAATTTCAAATAAAAATATATGTCAGTAAGTATCTTGTTTCCAAAAACTCTTCATTACCATGGACCAAAGAAGAACATGATTAGGAAAATAATCAGAATACATAATGAGTTTGTAAAATACCTTTTCCCACCACTTTCTTGATTTTCTGTCTAATTCATACACACTCACTTTTTGACCCCCCAGTACCTCAAAAATGGAAGAAGGATGTGGCAATCCACCCCCAAAACAATCCCTAAACAATCAGCCATTGAAAACCCTATGAGGGTCACTAGGAGTTGGACCTGACTTGACGGCACCTAACAACAATAACAACAACAACAACAACAACAGTTTTTGATATATGTGTCCTGAGGGAGTCAAAGGGCTAAATGACCAAGGTGGGACGCTGGCATCAGCAATTTGTTCATATCGAGTTTATAGCATGTCCGGTTCCATGCATATGAACTGACTGTAAGACACGGCACTGGGCGTCAGGCACACGAAGATGAAAAGAGTGGAGGCTGGTGGGGTTGATGAACATCTGAGTCTCGGGCTGGGACTGGACCAAGCCAGGTCAGCAGGCAGGGCTCCAGATCGCCCTCATCCAAGTCTTTCCCCAGGGCAGGGATAAAGGAATGGGCCTCACTGAGCTTCCCAAGGAAATGCTTACCTAGGAAGAGGCCCTCAGCTCCTGCCAACTTGTCCCCACCAATTAAGAAGCGATTATGCGCCTCCTCCATAAAGACACAGTCTCTGATTAAAAGTAAGGACACGACCCCTTACAGGTGTAGTCAAAGCCAACAAGCCTGCTTCCTCTGAGCATGCTTGCGTCTGCGCTCACCCTCAAGTCCGTTACGTCTGGTGGATTGGCTGACGTTACCATCTCCACACACTGCTTTCCCATGCAGGCTAAACAGGTGGGCCAGTGCCCGCCATGCTTGGAGAAGTCCCCGCTCCCCCTACCCCCATTCCACAGTGTGGATGTGGCAGGCTTTTAATCAACAAATATTAGTTGATGTGATGAGGTTGTGCTCTGAAAGGCTGAGTTCCTCCTGAGAGGCTAATTCACTGTGCTCCGCCTGTCTGCGGGTAGCAAGGGCTTCAGAGTGTGAGCGAGCTCTGGACAAGAGCTACCGCAGGGTGGTAGGGACATTTGTTCCGGTGATGGATGAAATGACACTCTTGACGTACGGGATGGGCAGAATCTGTACATGTAATTTATTTTGCATTCCAATTACTTTGGAAAAAAGCCTTCCTGTGGTTTCGGCCAGAGATGCTATCAGTTAATGGATTTATTCCTGTTTGGCTAAGGTAATCGTTATTTATGACAGCACCTCACCTCTCTCTAGTTTGCATTTTCATTTATTTATTCCCAGTCCGGTCTTTCTCATTAGGGTGACTTGCACAGTATATTTTATTCCTGGGTGCCTCCCCCCTGCACTTCACTCCAGTCTCTGAGAGCACCTATGCTGGGCTTCAGGGCCAACACTGTCCTGCGGCGCAGGCGCCCCGAATCGCACGCTCAGCCTTGCCAAAGCCCTGGCACCCACACACCTCTACCTGCATCAATCTGCACTGGTCAGAAAACAGGCGAAAGCCACACTTGGGAACGTGAGAGCAGGAGGATGGGCCACCCGCGCTGCCGCAGGGCAGGATGGGCACGGGCATCTCTGAAGTCAGCGGCCACCTCCCTGTTGTCCCTATAGTGTAACGCGATTCCCTGTGCCTGGGGCAAGGCCTGGGCGGAGCAGTGAGCTGCGCAGTGGGCTTTTCCATGGAGTTGTTTTTTGTTTTGTTTTGTTTTGTTTTCTTGCTTTCCCCCCACCCCCCCAGGGAGGGGTCAGGGGTTTCAGTGCCTTGGGTTGGGGAGATGAAAGGATGAAAGGGGAGGGGGCTCTCCTCAAACCAGGTAGGAGGGGACAGTGTCAACAGGGAGGCTGCTTTGGGGGTGGAGGCTTCAGCCTCACCAGGATACTCCCCCCCCCCCAACCAGAGGCTGCAGAAGGCAAGATGAGGCCAGAGGCCACTAGGGGCTCAGCAGCAGGCCAGGGCTGTGGGCCTTTGGGGAGGCCCCAGAGTCCAGGTAGGACTTGGAGGAGCTGAGGGTCACCAGCAGTGCCACTGTGACCCACAGGGGACAGACCTGGGACCTGGACATGGGCGTGGGAGGAGCAAGCCCCAAGTGCAGATTCCGGTGTCCTGGAGCCTGAGCCAGGTTTGACTTAGTTTAGAAGCTCAAAGGGAAGAGGATGTCGGGGCAGCTAGGTGCTGCGGAAGCAATTGGTACCCGTCCCGAGGACAATCTGTTTTTAACCTTGTTAACCTGAGCCAAGCTTTACAATTGAAACCAAATGGAGCCTCTTTTCTATCCATGATTTATTAGGTTCCCCTTTCTATCAAATTAAAGCTCTCCACAAGTGAAACAATTTATCTAGATCTAATTTCCACCCACCTCCCACACTGGGAATAAGGAGCGGGAGAGAGGGAGGCTCATGGGGGAGGCCGCAACCGCGGAGCAGAGAGCTCTTCAAGTTCCTCTAAATTCCTAGTTAATTCCGTCTATTAATCTATTTTCCTGCCGTATGCATGCCGGACAATACCACCCACCTCCACTGAAATATTCCTACATTCATTTAAAAACCTCTGTACATGGGGACAGCTACTTAATGTCCTCAGATGCAAAAGGGGGCCTCCCCATTCTTAAGGCTAAATAGGATTTCTTGTCTTCCAGCGCGGGGTAGGTGACTTTTTAATGATTTTTAAGGAAACAAACCGATAGAAGGAAAATATCCCTTTTAAATCCCATTTTCCTCCTCGCCCCACATGGAGCTGTTGCTATGGCAACATCTTACCTGCTACTAGGACAGTGAAGTCCCCCTGTGAAGTTAACCGAAAGCTGCTTTTTTCACTCAGCGAAGGGACTACTGTTCATTGACCAGCTTTCCCCTGGGTGTCTGAATTCTTTGATTCTCTATGACATGCTTAGTCCAGGGCTTCCTGTGGCTAAAACCTGAATTTCATTTCTAAACTCCTAACATTATAATCCCCAACTCTTTTCAGAGCTACGCGCAGGAGAAATGGATTTATATTTTGTTTTAGCTTTGAATAACTTTCTTTTCTGCATTGGCTTAAGCCAAGGCCCATGTAGGGAAAAATTTTTTTGGAAAAATCAACTATATTCCTCTTTCATCCCTTCTTTGCTTCTTCTCTTCCATCTTTTAAAATATGCAGATGTGTGTATGTGTGT
Source organism: Pedetes capensis (assembly GCA_007922755.1). Taxonomy (NCBI): domain Eukaryota; kingdom Metazoa; phylum Chordata; class Mammalia; order Rodentia; family Pedetidae; genus Pedetes; species Pedetes capensis. The sequence continues at coordinate 36,210 of VMDO01002955.1, read as the reverse complement.
GCATGCACGTGCTCATGTGTGTACATGTGGAATGAAATGTTCCCAACACATATAAAAACGCAACACGCATTCTTGTGCCCATCTCTTGTTGTTGTTGTTGTTGTTGTTGTTAGGTGCTGTCAAGTTTGTATCCAACTCATAGCGACCCTCATAGGGTTTTCAATGGCTGGTTCCTTCGGGATTGCCTCAGGAGTGGATTGTCAGGTCCTTCTCCCATTTTTGTGGTGCTGGGAGTTGAACTCGGAACCTCAGAGACTGCAGCGCAGCAGCGCTCTACCAACTGAGCTAAATCCCAGGCTGCCCATCTCTTGTTGTTGTTGTTGTTAGGTGCCGTCGAGTCAGTATCTGACTCATAGTGACCCTCATAGGGTTTTCAATGGCTGACTGTTTCGGGATTGCCTTGGGAGTGGATTGCCAGGCCTTCTCTCATTTTTGCAGTGCTGGGAATTGAACTCGAGACCTCAGAGACCACAGCACAGTGCTCTACTGTGCTAAATCCCAGCCCGTGCCCCTCTTTTAGACTTAACAAATGTTGATTTGGGGCTCAATTTTGCTTCAAATTTGTAAAAAGTAAAAGGTAGCAGATAGAGTTGAAGACCTCTTTGTTCTCCAATTCCTATTTCTCCTCTGTTTTCTTCCCTCTCTTTCTTGTTCTTCCTTCTCTGACTCCCTGGAGGTACCATCTATCCTGAGCTTTTCATTCAAGATTTTATACCTTTGCTACACATTTGTGTGCCAGACTTTTCAACCTGCTTCCTCCTGAGGGTGGGGAAGGGCAGACAAATGTGGTTGCATTGGGTTTCTCCTCAAATCTGGGAAGGTAAGGGTCCCAGGATTATTAGCTGCTCCTCTAACCTTCCACTGACCTGCTGGGCTATCCTTACCTGCTGGTATGCCAGTGAACCTGTCTAAATGAGGGGCATCATAATTTTTAAAGGAAAGCATTCAAGGAAGAGGTTGATTTTGGGGGCTCCTGAAACATAAAGAATCCAGTACTTTTACCCAAAGGTCATATGAAGAAGGTGGTGGGTCCCATGCCTTGTCATCTCAAAATAAAGTGACAAGGGGTCAATACAGAGAAGATGGCTGTCACCCCAGAGTGAACGGCCTACCTATGGCAATATGAACGGGCCCATCAGGGCTCGAGGAAGAACATTATCCTGGATAAATGGTTTGTGGTTATCGATCTGGACCAATCTGACAGAAAAGAAGTTCGATGTATTATTGCTACAATTACTTGATTTATACCTGCAATTTATAATTTGTGTGCTCGGTCAATGCTGCCAATATCAGAAAGGAATGCCCTGGTTTCAAAGTCTGACACTTAGATTTTGTCTCATGATTTAGTGTGTCCTCTGAGACAGAACTGCAGAAGAACTGCAAACCGGGTCACTTCCCTTCAACAGCTTAAGACACAAGTAACCAAAGAGAAAACAAACAGAGAACCTCAAATAAGGCTTCAGGGTCTACAAATACATAAGAAAACTCCAAAGACTTCTTCATCTGTCCTCATATGCTCCCTCATTGCTCTTTGCTACCCACAGAAAGGTGACTTTTATGGGAGGAGGTAATTCTGGAAATACCCAGAGCCATAGTGTATGAAGGGGCTGAGATTTAGCTCAGTTAGTAGAGCACCACTTTATAGTCTCTGATGGTCCCAAGATCATTTCCCAGTACCACAAAAATGGGAGAAGGACGTGGCAATCCACTCCCGAGGCAATCCTGAAACAATTAGCCCCTGAAAACCCTATGAGGGTCGCTATGAGTTGGACACAACTCGATGGCACCTAACACCACCACCACCACCACCACCATGGTGTGTGAAATGTCTACCAGTGTTTGGCTGGGTTTTCATTTTTCTCCAGCTCATATTCCATAGAAATCTAAGTCACACCAAAAATAGAATATGCTGGCCAGGAAGTATACACACTGGGGAGCCCCAGCTAGGAAGCACTGTTCTGGGAGCTGTTGAGCCCCGGTGTCTAGACCCCAAAGAAGACCTCAACCCACAGCAAAGATCTGTCTTGCAGAGGTGACAGGGGAAGCCTTGCTCTGAGGCAGAGTAGGGGTTCACTGATTGGGTTTCCTTAACCAGTGGTACTTCACAGTTTATAAAGACACTTAGGGCTATTATTTCATCTTAAATGAGCAGCTTTATAGAATCAAAGAGTAAGAGTGGGAAAAAAAGAGGCTTGGCGAACAGAACACCTTTGGTTCTTCCTTTTAACCAAAATGTGTTGCCGCCCTACTGGCCCATGCGGGACAATGTCTGTTGTTCCAGTGCCAAGGATGAAGGTTCCCGCTTCTCTGCTGAGCTATGACTCATCCTCACTGCAGTTGCTTTATACCTTCCATTTGGGAGAGGTCAGATGCAGGATGTCAGGCTGCATGCATTCCAATTCCCCTATCCCCAAACACACATTTGGTTTGCTTCAAAGAGCAGCCAAAGTGATGGAAATGAACAGTTTACTCCTTGAACTTACGAGGCCTGTTATGCAGCCTTTACATATTTCAGAGTCCTGCCTAAGGCCAGTGAGAGGAGTGAAGAAGGGGCAGGGACATGATCCAAAGAACATGTACCCCATATGAACAACAATCAATGTAGGCCACAAAGAGTCTGGACGTCGGAGGTCACTCAGCCCCACCTCAAATACATGCAGGACCCATGCTCCAGAATCCTGGAGAGATGTCTTCATGGCTCCTTGATAGACTGAATAGCTCACTGGTGACATGTGAAGCTCCGTTTTCCCCCCAGCAGGCTCTGATGGGCTATCCCTTGTCTGGCAGCCCCTTGAGATGCCACCCAGAATCATCTACACTGGTGTTTCCAAGGCCTGATTCTGTTCTTGCCTTATCCAACACTTTTGGCATACCCACGAACCACCTGTGCTACTATACATTTCATATTTTCTTAATTTAACTAAAGTTATTCTAAAAGAAGCATCATACCACCCATGTAAATAAAAAACACCATATCGCTTGGCATAAACATAGATGGTAACTGGAAACATCATTGCCTGTGGGTGGGCCAAGACCTGTGCTGTGGCTCAGATGTAGTTTAGTGTGTCTCCCAAGAGTTTATGCATCAGAAGCCTGGTACCTGGTGTGGAGCATTGAGGGGGCTGGACCCTTAGGAGGTGGAGACTAGTGCAAGGGAATTAGTTATCCGGGGAGTTGCCCTTGGAAGGTGCTGGTGCTGCTCTCAAGGACTGAGTTAATTCTCTTGAGAATAGGTTGTTATAAAAGAGTCCAATTGGCCCCTCATGGCTCTCTGGCTTCTTGTCTCACCATGTGAATTTGTCCCTCTTGCACTGCTGCCATGATGCCACTGCCATGATCAGATGTAGCCAACAGGGCCATAGTCAGAGGCTAAACTAATAGGGCTGCTTGTTCTTGGACTTTCTGCCTCCAGAACTCTGAGCTAAGGGCATGGAACCAGGGACATCATCGCTGATGTCAGGTGGATATTAGCCAAATGTAGAGAATACCAAAAAGATGTCTATCTATGTTTTATTGATTGTGCATAGGCATTTGACTACGTGGATCACAAAAAATTATGGATAACATTGCCAAGAATGGGAATACCAGAGCACTTAATTGTACTTGTGAGGAATCTGTACATGGACAAGGAGGTAGTCATCCGAACAGAACAAGGAAACACTGCCTGGTTTAAAGTCAAGAAAGGTGTGTGTCAGGGCTGTATCCTTTCACTATACCTCTTCAATCTCTACACTGAGCAAATAATCCAAGAAGCTGGACTTTATGAAGAAGAATGCAGAATCATGTTTGGAGGAAGATTCATTAACAACCTGTGTTATGCAGATGACACAACTTTGCTTGCTAAAACTGAAGATTTGAAGCATTTACTGATGAAGATCAAAGAACACAGCCTTCAATATAGATTGAGCCTCAACATTGAGAAAACAAAAATCCTTACAACTGGGATCAGTATGTAAGCTCATGATAAACAGAGAAAAGATTAGGTTATCCAAGATTTTGCTTTACTTTGTTCTATAATCAACACTCATGGAAACAGCAGTCAAGAAATCAAAAGATGCATTGCATTGGGAAAAGCTGTTGCAAAAGACCCTTTTAAAGTGTTGAAAAGTAAAGATGTCGCATTGAAGATGAAGGTGCACCTGACTCATGCCATGGTATTTTCAGTAGCATAGTTGTGAAAGCTGGATGTTGAATAAAGGAGGTAGGAGAAGAATGGATGCTTTTGAATTATGATGCTGAAGAAGAATATTTCATACATCACAGAATGGCAAAAGAATCAACAGATCTGTCCTAGAAGTGCAACCAGAGTGCTCCATGGAAGGAAGGATGGCTAGACTATGTCTGATGTACTTTGGACCTATGGTCATGAGGGACCAATCCCTGCAGAAGGACATCATATTTGGGAGAGTGGCGAGTCAATGAAAAAAGGAAAATCCTCAACAGATGGACAGATAAGTAGCTGCAACAATGGGCTTAAAGAAAAAAGATTGTACGCATGGCACAGTGTCAGGGAGCGTTTTGTTCTGTTGTATGTAGGGTTGTTATGAGTCAGATCCAACTCGAGCACACCTAATGATAACAACAACTTAAGTCTCAATCTTTGAAAGCATTAAAATGACTAAAGAAATGACTGCACTTTTCCACATAATTATGTTAGATTATGCTCCCATATAATGTTTGGGGATTGTTTTCTCAGCTTTCTGGAGGCAGTATTGTAAATCACAATTTTAGCTGGGGCATTGAGTAGATTCTCTATGGTGACCGGTGTGGTCTGAACCTTATTTATAGTTGCCATGGTGATGATTCTATAATTCAAAGGAGTTATGCATGGAGCCCTTCAATTTAGGTCCACATTTTAGATACAGATGATTCTCAACTCAACTGGGACTATGTACCAATAGTCACATTGTAAGTTTAAAATATCATAAATCAAAAAGGTACTTAATACACCTACCTTCCTATGGCTTGCAGCTGTAGCCCTGTGGCATCCGATCCCGTCAGGTCTTAGAAGCTAAGCAGGGTCGGGCCTGGTTAGTACTTGGATGGGAGACTGCCTCGGAACACCAGGTACTGTAGGCATGGGAGACAGACCCGGCAACCCACTCCCAAAATCAATCCGCCATTGAAAACCCTATGAACAGCAGAGAAGCACTGACAATAGTGTTTCTCCTGTTGTATGTAGGGTCGCTATGAGTTGGATACCGACTTGACGGCACCTAACAACAACAACAATACCCTCCTATGAACATTATAGTTTAGCAAACCAAGACATTGTAGGGTATTGATATCAGATATTGCTTGCCCAGCAAATGATCAAATTTCAAAACACAAAGCCCATGTTCTGCTGGATGTATATCCCTTTTTATTATTGTAAAACTGACAAATTCTAAGTACATCCATTGTTAAGTCAGAGGATGCCTATATGTGGAATGTTGTTGTTGTTAGGTGCCATCAAGTCGAGTACAACTCATAGCGATTCTCATAGGGTTTTCAATGGCTGATTGTTTTCAGCGTTGCTTTGGGAGTGGATGGCCACGTCCTTCACCTGATATGTGCAACACTCTGACTCAAATCACTTGACAGCATTTAGCACTATTGTTCTTTTCTCATTTTCAAATTTTGAAATTTAATGATTTCCTGGGCTAGTGATATGTTGTATCAATAGACTACAGTAGGGGTACCCAACTTTTTGGCTTCCTTGGGCTACACTGAGTAAAGAGAAATTGTTTTGGGCTGTGTATAAATTATATAATATAGTTAGTGCATATACATAATAATGCTGCAGCTGTACCACTGTGGTGTCCAATCCAGTCAGATCTCGGAAGCTAAGAAGAAAGCTTAGAAGGCTAAGAAGGCTTAGAAGAAAGACCTGGCAACCCACTCCCAAAAAACAACCAGCCATTTGAAAACCTTATGAATATCAGAGAAACACTGACAATATTGTTTTGCCTGTTGTAAGTAGGGTTGCTATGAGTTGGACACCGACTCGATGTCACCTAACAACAACAACAATATACATAATAAGGAGGATCATGAAGAGAATAAATGCTAAAAGATACAGGATGTTAAAAGGTTTTATGGGGCCACATTGCTAGCTGTCTTGGGCTGCATGTGGCCCATGGGCTGTGGGTTGGACATGTCAATGAGGGCTTGAGCTTTGAAACAGAGACTATTACTGCATACTGTCTAGAAGAGAGGCCTCTGGAGCTGGAGTGTATGGGGTTAAGCTCTTGGCTCCACCATGTGCTTCTTATTCATAACCATTATACTATAGAAACTCTCATGCTCTGTGTGTGTGCATATATGGGTATGTGTGTGTGTGGGGGGGTGTGCGCGCGTATGCACATTATAAGAACCTTCAAATACATCTCTGACTCTTCCTGACATCAGAGAGAGCTGAGTAGATAAGAGTACCCAGTTATCTGACCAAGTGCCACTCGGGATGTTTCTGCGAAGGCATTTTGCAAATGGGGTTGAGATCTATAATCAGTTGACTTTAAGATTTCTTAGACAGTCCCAGTGCGTCTCACGTAATCATGTCAAAGGACTTAACTGATATTTCTACCTCAACCCTATGGCATTGGCCTCTAATCAGTTCCCAAGTATTTGGCTTGGCCTACAGAATCCAGACTCGCCAGCCCTACCTTCAGGGAAACTACCTCCTTGAAATGAAGAGAACCCTACCTAATACATGGCGGTTTCCTTCCCTTCCTCTATCTCTTCCTTCTCCCAAATTCAAAAGAGCAAACTTTATGGTAATCTTGAGGTGAGCAAACACATACATTAAGACACTGGTTTGTGAAGCATAGACCACATAGCATTGTTTTTTATTTCCAAGGAAATGAGAAAAAAATCTAGAAGTAACAATTCATATGAAGGTGCTGGTGATGTCTGCAGTATTTTGGTGATGGCCCCATGGGTCTCAGAAAGCTGGCATGGGTTCTAGGGACCCAGTGCTGCACTGAGAATGACATATAGCCACTCCTCTGGGACCTGCAGAGGAGAACAAAGACCTCTAGCTCATGTTATTAGGCTCATGAGTAATTCTCCATACCCTTAAATTCTTGGAGAGATAGACTGGGTGGGTCTAGGGTGGCTTTGGGAAATCCTTCAGTGTGTAAGAAATCCTTTCCAATTCCTTCTTTAACTTGGCAGGAAGAGTAGCAGGTCATTTGCTGTCTCAAGTCCCATTTCCAGTGTGGTCTCTGTTTCTTTCATGCATCCTAACTGAACAATAATGAGACCCATGGGATTTCCCTGGATTTTTGGATTTTTTAGTACTTTCTTGGTACCCAACTTTATTTTGGGAGAGCCTTGCTGCAGGAATTGAAGTGACACTGAAATTCAGGATGTGTGGGTCTGAAAGCACTAAAGCCAGCATGCAAAATCCAAAGCTAAGAGCAAGGATATTGAAACCCTATTAATGCAGCTGTACCTTGTAGAGGTCGGCCCTGTTTCTCTTGAATTTCTGAGGGACTCAGTCTGGTCCATAAGTTCACCTAGGGTCTCTGCTCAAACATTGCTTCTCTAGTGAGACCATCTAGTCTGTCTAAGATAACACCCCCCTTTCCCCACTAATTGCCTTTATTTATCTCTGGTTTCCATCTCTGACTATATTCACATCACTGGTTCCTGTAGACATGTGTTACAGATTTGTTATTTTCCATTTCTCCTACTAGAACACAGACTTCTTGAGATCCTGGGCTTTGTCAGTTTGGTTGAATTTGAAATGCTATGTTCTAAGTAGCCAGCAATGGAAGACGGGCCTGGCAATCCACTCCCAAGGCAATCCCGAAACAGTCAGCCATCGAAAACCCTATGAGGGTCGCTATGAGTCGGATACCGACTTGATGGCACCTAACAACAACAACAACAAGTAGCCAGCACAGTGCCTAGCAAGTAGTAGACATTCAATGAGTATTTGCTGGATGAATAACTTGCTATTTATATCAGCCCACTAATCGCTACCTAGTGAACAGAAAAATTTCAGATGAAAGCATCCTGATCATTCCTCTTTTAATAGAAGGCTATCAAGTCATATCGGGTCCCTGGTCTCATGGAATATATGGTAATATTAGGTAAATAGAAATAGACAAATACAAACATGTCTTTGACTCATATCAACATGTTACAGAGAAACAAACATTGAAATTCTTTGTAGGTTGGCCATGAGTGTTCATAGTTTCTTTCATTTCAAAGTCAATATTGAAAAGAAAGATGTTTTTCTAAGGAAAATATTGTTCTCTAGGGGAATGGTGTGGGTTGGGATTTAGCTCATTTGGTAGATCACTGCTCTGCAGTCTCTGAGGTCCCGAGTTCGATTCCCAGCACCGCAAAATGGGAGAAGGACCTGGCAACCCGCTCCCAAGGCAATCCCGAAACAGTCAGCCATTGAAAACCCTATGAGGGTAGCTATGAGTCGGACTTGACTTGATGGCACCTAATAACGACAACAACAACAGGGGAATGGTTCCTCCATTCTTCCACTTCTCCAGCTTTAATCCTGCCCAATAATAAATATGATCAAAGACAAGGAATTATACCATCCTGCAAGAAAGCTTGCTCTTTGGATGCGAGGACCCCGGCGCAGGCCTCCTTTATATGAGTGGTCAAAGAGAGAGGGGTCTAGGGTCCGTGAGTGTGGCCCTTCCTCTTCCTCTTCCTGATGTGACCAAAGAGCTCAGGGGCTTCCTCAGCAGAGGAGCTGGCTTGTTGCTCAGACACTCTTCTCTCAGCAAACCTGGAGGATATGCTGGTTGGAGGAACCCGCCTTCACTGGCCAAAGCCTTGCTCTCTCAAAGCCTTTCCTTCACTTCAGTCCTTGAGGGGCACTGAGGTCCAGGGCCATTGGGTCTGGGGGTGGGGAGGCTGTGCAAGAGCAAGGAACAACTGTCCAACGTATTCATTAACAGACACCCACTGAGAGACTTTCTTATGCAGGGCTCTCTTCCAGACCCTTGCCTGCCTGGTCCTAAGAACTCGGGAGTTCTTTGCTCAGTCCATCAAGGTTTACACGAGTTCTCCAATGAGACAAAGCCAGATAATAAGCCATTGCATTACTGCTTTTGCACCTGTGTCTCCCTGAGACACTCTGCAGGGAAGACAGGAAGCTATGCCAATGCAAGTCTCCACTATTGCAGGCTCCTGTGTATCATGTGTTAATGTGAACTCTCAATGCATCCTCACTAAAGGCAGGATCTGAAGACCTCTTCCACAAAGGCCAAAGGGATAACAATGCTAGGAACTCAACAGAATTTGCCTCATTTATGACATAATTGTATTTTTTTTTTTTTTTTGCGGTACTGGGGGTTGAACCCAGGGCCTCGTGCTTGCATGCTTTGTAAGTGCTGGACCACTGAACCACACCCCCAGCCCCTCCTTTTTTTTTTTAACTTTTTGAGACAGGGTCTCGCTAAGTTATGCAGACTGCCCCTGGTCTTGAACTTGTGATCCTCCTGCCTCCACCTCCTGAGCCACTGGGATTACAGGCGTGCGCCACCATGCCCGGCTATAAAGACATAATTGTATTCTTAAAGAGCATATGTGTTCCACACAAATAGCTTCATTGTCCTATGTTATGGTCTGAAACTAAATTGTTTCCCAAAGGTCATGTTGTTTGGTCCCCAGCTGATGGCGCTGTCCTGAGAGGCTGTGGAACTTTGGGAAGTGGGCCTCTGGTGGAAGTAGCTCCCTGGGGTGGGCTTTTGGATGTGTTCATGTCCCCATCCCCACACTGAGGCTCAGCTCTCTCTTCCAGTTCATGGTCCACCATACTATGAGGTCATCCACCACTGGCCCTGATGCCACTGCCGCTATGGCTGCTCTGACGCCATTATGGACCGATTCCTCTAACTGTGAGCCCCCAGTAAATATTGCTTCCCCCTCTGAGTTGGTTTGGGTTGGTTTTTATGCTACAGTGATGACAGTTGACTAACAGTCATGTTTATAGCAGATGTGTCACAGAAAACACAGAAAAGGGCAGATGGAAAAATCAAGGGAGATAAAAATCTATCGTTGGGTTGTTGTTGTTAGATGCCATGGTGTCACGTCCTATTCCTAGCAACCCTCACAGGATTTTCAATGGTTGATTGTTTTAGGATTGCCTCAGGAATGGACTGCCACATCCTTCTCCTGTTTTTGTGGTGCTGGGGATAGAAACTGAGACCTCAGAGACAGCAGATCAGCGCTCTACCAACTGAGCTAACTCCCAGCCCCTATAGAAGATATGTCACAGAAAATTCAAAAAAGGGCACATAGCAAAATCAAGGAATATAAAAACCTACTGTTGGGTACAAATGTTTCTAGAGGAGAGCTTGGTTCTGAAAAAAGAGAGACTGGAAATCACCAGCTTCCCCTGTGTGTTACTACATGGTTCAAAACTGCATGGTGAGAAGGTCAACATTTTGTAGATGACCACTTAAGATGTTTGGGCTGGGAGTTAGCTCAGTTGGTAGAGTGCCGCTCTGCAGTCTCTGAGGTCCCGAGTTCGATTCCTAGCACCACAAAAACGGGAGAAGGACATGGCAACCCAGTCCCGAAGGCAATCCCGAAACAATCAGCCATTGAAAACCCTATAAGGGTCGCTATGAGTCAGACATGACAGGACAGCACCTAACAATAACAACAACAACTTAAGATGGTTAAAAAAAGTGTTTTTGTTTTGTTTTGTTTTTTGGTGCTAGGGGCTGAACCCAGGGCCTCATGCATACTTTACAAGTGCTCTGCCACTAAGCTGCAACCCCAGCCCCTCTTTTCTGTTTTATCCTGAGGCAGGGTCTTGCTAAGGTTGCCTCTGGCCTTGAACCTGTGATCCTCCTGCCTCTGCCTCCTGAGTCGCTGAGATTCCAGATGTGCGCCACCATACGTGGTAAGAAAGTGGTCTTATTTGGTCATTCCTTTGCGGCTATTCGGAAAGGGAATGTTAATAATTAAGAGACGTCCAAAAATCATGGTTTGGTATTTCAGAGACCATGCAGCATAGGCGGAATCCTCATATGGAAAATTGCCACACTGTGGGAAGCTCAAAACTGGAGAGAGAAATAGAAGGTCACTGCCTGTCACAGGGACACTTACAAGAAGAAAGAGAGAAATACAGCTTTCCATACCCTCAGGTTTCCTTTGCCAGAAAGGACAGCTAGCTCCTTCAAGGAAACTCTGGGGCCAGAACCAGAGAACATACTAAATAAACCTCAATGCAGCTGCCTTACTCTGTAAAGAAGGCCGGGGCCTCTTTTGCCACTTACAGATTTTAGAAGCTAGCTGTGGTTCTTTATCATGATCATTACTGGAGGGCATGATTGAAATTTTAATTATTAAGTAGCAGGGATCGCAGAGTGCTTTCGCTGAGTGCCTGGTGGGCCTGGTGCGCTAGGCCATCGGCGCAGCTGCCGTGAACCTGGAAGCCGCCGTGGCAGCGTGGGCCCCCCGCCGTGGTGGAGGCAGCGGCCTGTCTACCACCCACTGCTGCCTGTCTCCTAAAATGTGTGCACGCTGTTTACTGCGGAGCCAGTGTTTAGACCAAATGCTCCGTGATGGGCAAACATTAATTATTTCCTTCCTAGATTCAAATGAAGTACGGTTGCCCTTGAGTTGGGAGCAACGGAGCTTTTCCAAGGCGCAAAGACATTTCAGCCCTAAGCAAAGGCTGTGCCGAAAGCACGTGATGGTTCTGTCCTGCGGAAAGCGGGTGCTGCGGTACCAGCTTCGCGTTCCCAGTGACGCGTCTCCACGTCTCCCGAATCCTGTGCTCCCGGCCGGGCTGTGGACCACGGCGAGGCAAGCTTGGCAAGGGCAAAATACTTACTTTCCAGAAGTTTGTAAAATGGGGCACAGTGAGAAGCACACGGCCGTTCTGTCTCATTAGCACCCTGGTCTAAATCTTACAGCCGTCACAAGCCATTTTGGTGCATTTTTTTCTTTTGAAAGCGAGAGTGAATATCACCATTTCAATGGCCTCTAGTCCTGCCTCTGACCCGAGGGAGGCCAGGTGTGATTTCAAGGCGAGGGGGAGCTCCCTAGGGCTCATGAGCCCCTCCTTGCCCAGCAGTGTCTGGGGCCATCCTAGCGGTCTGATGGCCAGAGGAAGCTACCTTTGCCCAGGAAGTGCTTGCTTCAGCCCTGAGACAACACCAGAGTCCAGGTAAGCCTTGTCCCTTGGGTTATGTATTTATTGTTTTTAATACTTTGGGGTTGAGCCCAGGGCCCCGCATATACTTTTTGGGTTCTCTACCCCTGGGCTTCTCCCCAGTTCATTTTTCATTTTTGACCCTGAGACAGGGTTTTGCTAAATTACACAGGCTGCCTCTGGCATCGAACCTGCGATCTTCCTGCTCTGCCTCCTGAGTTGCTGGGATGACAAGCATGAGCCACGGCACCCAGGCTTGTGCCCAGGTTAATGGCACCGGATGCCTGGTCACCCTCGACAGTACACACACTTGGGTGGCTCTCTTTTGCAGGCTGCAGTCGGCAGGCCATGCTGCATTCTTTCTCTATAATGAGCACATTCTCAGAAGGCATGCGAGGTGCCTATTGATTCCAGGATCTAGCGTACATTAGGTGAGGGCACTGGGCTTTGGTTTACTTTTGAGAAAGTACAGGCTACGCACTTGTTAGAACCAATCGGGGATCTGGAGCTGGCGTTTCTGGGGAGTGAGCAGAGAGCTGGTTCTAAGTAAAGCTGCTAGAAGGACGGAATTTTCTAAATCTCTGCCTGTTGGCAGGAACACCAGGAACTTATGGCCTGCAGGGTACCAGCGCCTTTCTGATGCCCAGTTTCTCAGAGACCACCCCTGCCAGCTGCTCTGGAGTTTCTTAACAAGCAAGATTTTTTTTCTCTGACTTTCCTACCTGCTTAGATTTTTCTACTTATATGGAAATGTCTGCAGGGGCCAGGAAACGATCTAACGGGCACATTTTGCGGCCCTTATAACATCTCAGTTATTTTTATCTTTGTCTCCTTCTCTATAATTCAAGGGCTTTCGGTGATTTTGCCCCTCATAGGCGATTTCAGGTCCAGAAAAGGGTTAGCAGAAATGACTGCACTGAAAGCAGGTTTTGTGGCACTGCTTACATTATTCTGTTTAGGTAGGAGAAGGGCCACTGACTTTTCTCTGAAGGACGTATTTACCCACCAAATCACACATCCCTCTTACCTTTGATTCAAGCATCCATCCATCTAATCATTCAATTTTACCATGTGCCCACAGGGCATAGCAGGCACGATGGAGAACTGCAGAAATCAGTAAGAATAGTAATTGGTCCAGCCGTCAAGAAGGCCTCTGCATAGAGTAGAAGACAGATTTGGAGGTAACACAACCAAAATTCCTAATGGAACCATGGTCTGTGCTACTTTATGAAGTTGCAGTGGTTGCAATTACAGAATTATTTACTTGAGGGTGTGGAGGGTTAATAGGGTTGTATGGTGGTTTTTCTTTTCTTTTCTGTTCTTTTCTTTTGGTGGTACTGGGCATTGAACCCAGGGCCTCTCGCTTGCATGCTTTACAAGTACTGTACCACTGAGCTGCACCCCCGGCCCATTTGTTTGTTTTTTGAGATAGGATCTCTCTAAATCACACAGACTGCCTCTGGTCTCAAACTTGTGATCCTCCTGCCTCTGCCAACTGAGTCACTGGGATTATAGGTGTGCGCCACTGCGTCTGGCTTTGGGGTTGTATGTTGATGGAGCAAAGTGCCTTTGACCAAGATCTTGAAGCTGGGTTCGCCATGTTGATGTTGTTGTTAGGTGCCGTCGAGTCGGTATCCGACTCATAGCGACTGTCATAAGGTTTTCAATGGCTGACTCTTTCGGGATTGCCTTGGGAGTGGATTGCCAGGTCCTTCTCCCATTTTTGCGGTGCTGGGAATTGAACTTGGGACCTCAGAGACTGCAGCGTAGCACTCTACCAACTGAGCTAAATCCCAGCCCCTTGGGTTCGCCATAGTTTGGGAATAATGGGCAAAGGAGGTGCAATGCTCCCTCGGAGTGCTCTCAGCCCAGCCAGATATTTACTTTTTACACTGCAATAAATCCCATTTGGCATTGGATTGTTTTGAAGGATACATAGTCTCTCTGCATGGAGGGTCAGAGCACATTTCTCAGAATCTCAGTGACTACTCAGGATTGGGGAATAAGATCACATTGTTGAGGGAAGCAGGCACCAGGTTCCTGATGTGCTCGTAGAAGGACCATGGCCATAACTTCAAGCTGGAGACATAGCTTTTACCTCTGTGAGCAGAACTTCCATCGCTATGGCTTTCACCTAACTATTTACAGTTCATTTACGTCCCTACCTGTCAAGGTTCAGTAAGCCAATCAGGAGTCATTTTTATCACAACTAAGAAATCCTTACAATTGGTTCTGTAAGCAACTTCACGATAAACAGAGAAAAGATTGAGGCTGTCCAAGATTTTGGTTTACTTGGTTCTACAATCAACACCCGTGGAAGCAGCAGTCAAGAAATCAAAAGACGTATTGCATTGGGAAAAACTGTTGCAAAAGATCTCTCTAAAGTATTGAAAAATAAAGATGTCACATTGAAGACAAAGGTGCGCCTGACTCATGCCAAGGTATTTTCAGTCACATATGGTTTTGAAAGCTAGACATTGAATAAGGGAGACAGAAGAATTGATGCTTTTGAATTATGGTGCTGGAGATGAATATTGAATATATCCTGGGCTGCCAAAAGAACCAACAGATCTGTCCTAGAAGAAGTGCAACCAGAGTGCTCCTTGGAAGCAAGGATGGCTAGACTGCATCTTATGTACTTTGGACATGTTGTCATGAGGGGCTAATACCTGGACAAGGACATCATGTTTGGGAGAGTAGCAGATCAACAACAACAAAAAAAGGGAGACCTTCATCTAGATGGATTGACACAGGGTCTACAACAATGGGCTTAAACATAAATAAGATCGTGTGCCTGGCACAGAATCAAGGAGTGTTTCCTTCTGCAGTACATAGGATCTCTATGAGTAGGACCTGATTCAATGGCACCCAACAAGAACAACAAATAAAGTTAGATATCTAGCCTGTAGGGAAACACTGAATATGCTGGGTTGTGATCATATTTAGGTGGTATTGGTATAAAGGGTGAGGTTACTGGGGGAACACATGGAGGCAGGAGGAGAGCAGGTTGTTAACAGTAGTTGAGGCAAAGAATGTCAGACCTTGAATTAGAAGGAAAGGAGAGATGGATGCGAGACTCATTTACCTGTTGGAATTGATTAGTGGTCAGGCAGCCATTGGTAATGAGAGAGGGAACTATTATCATGGATGACCTCAGGCACTGCTTACTCAAAGACAGAGAGAAGAAGCAATGGGGTAAGTTTGCATGTGGGTCACAGAGAAGGTGGAAAAATGAGCTCAATTTTGACGTTTTGCATTTGAAGTGTTTATGAGAATTCCGAGTGCAGATACCTAGGAGGCAACATGGAGTATAACACTGGATCTTTTTTTTTTTTTTTTTTTTTTTCAGTTCTGGGGGTTGAACCCAGAGCCTCACGCCTGCATGCTCTGCAAGTGCTGGACCACTGAGCTGCACCCTCAGCCCATTTTTTTTACCTTTTGAGACAGGGTCTCGCTAAATTACGCAGACTGCCTCTGGTCTCGAACTTGCGATCCTCCTGTCTCCACCTCCTGAGCTGGTGGGATTACAGGTGTGCACCACCGTGCCTGGCTCATAACACTGGATTTTGAGAGTAGTCTAACTATCAGGCATATGTGGGGTCCATCAACTATAGACAGGAGTCAGAACTATGAAAACAAATGAGATGGCCTGAAGGAGGACTTAGTTGGAGAGGAGTGAAGGGTCAAGGATTATCCCCTTGAAAGCACCAACAGGGAAAGGGCAGGCAGAAGACAGACTTTGATAGAGACTGGGGAGCATGAGATCAGAAGGCAGCTGGAAAGGGAAGGGATTCCGGAAGCTAATGGAGGAGGGAAAGGTCAACAGTATGGAACATGGCAGGTTGCAGAGGGGGTACCCACCATGGTAAGGACTTGATTAGCTGTGACTCAGCTCCTTCTTTTCCTCTTTGCCCACTATTTGCATCTATAGACCATCACCCAGTCTAATCAAGATCTAGTCCATTTAGAGAGATCAGATCAAAAGTGGGCCGGACATCATTTATATTTAACAACTGTACCTACAAAGCATTATTCTAATTCTAATTCTAAGATCTGGAGGAGAAGCAAATTCCCAGCAATCTCTGGCATTTTTTTAAAAATACCACCGAGGGAGGTATTTTGGGATCTGCTTCAGTACTCAGTTAACATCATAGCACATGCTTTTCCATTACAGAAGCTAATGACCATCTAAATTAGTTATATGGCCCAAAGCAAAGATAAGGTGGTATGTTTGACCAGTCATTAAAGTGTGCCTTTCTGGAAAAATATCCTCTTAAGTGAAATGACACCATGATGTTCTATCAGCAGTATAGCTAACCCTTATTAAAAGGTCTACTTTGAATGTCTCCCCAGGGTAATTATGTAAAAAAAAGGAATCAAAATGCAATATGTCGCTAACAGAGGTTGACTTGCTGAAAAATAAGCTGAATTAGTTGAAAATTGCTGCTAAAACATTCTGTAGCTGGCACATGTGACTCTGATTCTCTAGAGAATGGTAACAGTAAAAAACAGAATATGTTTTGCACTCCAAAGTTGGCATACTTGAAATAAACAATTATTTTAGTTCAAAACAGCTGAGTCGCTTTTGTGCAGAAAGACTGTAGCCTGGTGTAGGTAACACTTTGTTTCTTCAGGGTTCTTTTGCCTGCTTTGCTCACTTACTATAAATAAGGCACCATGCTAGGCTGCAAGGCATACAGCGATGTCAGAAGTCCTTTGTGCAGTAAATCATAACACACTAGAGGCAGAGAGAGAACCGTGTATGTAACTACGACTTGAGGAAAAATGTACCTCATGAGATGTGTAAGTAACTGAGCACGACAAGGGCCCCAGGTCAGCGTGAGCTCAGGTGGCTGGAGTGGCCAGGGGGACGCTACGGGAGAAGGTGGCTGGCTGTACCCCCCAGAACTCCTTAGCCCTGCCTCCAGAAGGTGACCTCCACTTCAGCGTCATCCTCAGCGTGTGCCTTTCCTGACCCTGCCTCACCACTTTGCCAAAGACGCCCCACGTCTCCCAGCTTTTGGTATTCCTGTTTTCAGGTTCTGTCTGCCTCGCTGTGCCTGCTTGTGCCTCATGAGGTGTCGAATCCTGCCTTCTAGAGGTCGCCTAAGTCCAAGCAGATGTTGGAAATCTCAACCCGACATCCTTGAGAGTTCATCTGCCAGCTCCAGACTGCTCCTTTGATCTTAAATAGGAGCCACCTGGAATCTGGCAGTGCTGCCTCAGCCTGCTGACTGCCTGAGCTGAAGGGGCGTGGGGATCACCCTGTTAGGTGCCAGCTTCTCTGCTATTCATAGAGTTTTCAATGGAAGATTGATTTTTGGGAGTGGGTTGCCAGGTCCTTCTCCCCAGCCTGCCTCACCTGGTGTTCCCAGGCGGTCTCCCATCCAAGTACTAACCAGGACCGACCCTGCTTAGCTTCCGAGATCTGATGGGATCAGATGCCACAGGGCTACGGCTGCAGGCATTGATAGCTAGATAGGGGATATTCCAATTTCCTGGTCCCCATGGAGTGAAAGGCTATAGCTAAAGGGCAAATGTTTGATTTAGCATGAATCAGAAACACAATGGAATATAAGCTTGGAAGACTTGGCTGAAACCCACCCCCAGCTAAAGCAACATTAGAAGCCCATGTGTGGAGATGTAAGTCGAGCACCCTGTTTGGTCACCTCTGAGGGATAATCCTTACCTAGTAATTGCTTTTGCCAATTTCCAACTAACTTTTGGAAGCACTCAAATCTAGGTCCTGTATTATGGCAATCAGCCACATATAAGACCTGTGTTTCATGGAGCTGGGAGGATGGAGAGCAATAGATCAAGACCTTTTAGGCACATCCTCAAGCCAGGGACTGGAGTGGGAAAACTGATAAGGCTGGTCAACTCCTATGGAAGTCCTATTTTATTCCTGGAACTCTTGAATCTCAAAGACTTTTTTTTTTTTCCCAAAGAAACTTAATTGAGACATAATTTACATAAAATGAAGTGCATTAATTTTACTTGTACAGTATGATGAGTTTTGACAAATATATATACCACAGTAAGCAACATTATAAGCAGATATATGACATTTCCATCATCCAAGGAAATGTTGCATGTCTTTTTTGCCTATTTTTATTAGATTGCTTGTTTTTATTATTGATTTGTGCCTTTATACTTTCTAGATATTAATCTTTTGCCAGATACATGATTTGAAAATATTTTTTCTCAGGTGACAGTTTGCATTTGCATTTTCTTAAGGTACCTTTAAGAGTAGGATTTAAAACTTTTGATGTAGTCCAATTTATCCATTCTTTTTCTTTTATGTTCCATGCTTTTTCCATCCTAAGAAATCTTCATCTACTCCAAGATTGCACAGATTTTCTTCCTGTTTTCTTCTAGAAGTTTTATAGTTTAAGCTCTTGCCTTTCTACCTTTAGTCCATTTTTGTGTGAGGTTGTAGCAAGAATCATTCATTCATTCTTTCTTTTTTTGAAAGGATATCAAGTGTTTTGCCACCATTTGCTGAAAAGACAATTCTTACCCACTGAATCAGGTTGGCATTTTTATAATAATGGCTTAACCATATATGGGTGAGTCTATTTCTGGGCTCTGTTTTTTCTGTTGATCTGTATATGCTTGTTCTTACACCAATAAAATACTGCATTTGTTGCCTAGGTACATGAAAGGAAATCCAAGCACAGAATGTTGGTTCTACCAAGTTGAGGAGACAGAGTTTGGATTTAGAATTTTGAGGGCAGAACACCAGCAGTCAGTGATACTGGGACTTGCAGAGTCTGTCTAAAGGTCTTTTAGCATCCTCAGCCACGTACTAAACTGGAACACACAGAAAGAAACTCCTGTATGCCTCCCATGTGGACAGAATCAATATCTACTTTGTGTACTTGTCTTTACTTCAACTCCAGGCACAGGGGCTAGAAAATAGCACCTAAGAAAAAAATCTAGTGCTGGTTCTCCAACATAAAACTTCATTGATTAAATTCCAGATTTTTTCTAGTTAATTTTCAGTTGTGTCTATTTTATCCTTCTACCTATTGTTTGGACAGCTTGAAGGCAAAGCCTGTCTACTACTTTCTGTAGATTTCCTCTAGAGCCCAGCACAGTGCTATACGCATCCCTTATTTATTTGAAAGGAGAATTTAATCAACAAATCACAGGTAGAGCCATAGAGAGTAAATGCCATACCTCACACTATCAGGACAGGTGGTGGAAGAGAAGAGCAATATGATTAAGGTCCCTTGTTTGAGCCTAAGCTCGGACCTGCAGTTACTCTTCAATTATGTATCTTCCTATACTCCATGTTAATTTAGAGTTTTCCTAAGGTCATCTATGTGTGTATGTTTTTATTAGCTTTCGTGGTATGCAATGTGGGCCATGGAGAAGGGGGAAATTGGATTCAATGCCAGTATTTCTTTATAAAGACAAAACACATCCTTCGTGTTGGCTTTCATCTCCCTGACGTGCCCGCTGAGGAGGCGTGCAAGGTTGCACAGGTGAGGTGGGCACAACGGCAACATCTACTCACACTCAAATTCCATGCTCTATAGGCTCAGAACCGGGTGACATTTGGGCTGAGTTATCACTGTTGTTGTTAGGTGCCGTCGAGTTGGATCTGACTTATAACAACCCTCATAGGGTTTTCAATGGCCGACTGCTGGTATTTATGGAGGAGTCTGAATTACTTGGGGCTGGGATTTAGCTCAATTGGTAGAGTGCTGCTCTGCAGTGTCTGAGGTCCCAAGTTCATTTCCCAGCACCATAAAATGGGAGAAGGACGTGGCAACCCACTCCCAAGGCAATCCCCAAACAGTCAGCCATTGAAAACCCTCTGAGGGTCGCTATGAATTGGACTTGACTCAACAGCACCTAACAATAACTGAACTACTTGAGCATTTGCAATCTGAATATAGCTTTTCAATCCTCTACCCTTTTCAGGCTCAGGACTCTAGAGCAGTCTGATGAGTATTTTAGTTTTGCCCCTACTGAGCCCTTTTGTTCATTCTCTGCCAGTCTCGCCTAGGCAGTATCTGAGGGAACATGTCCAGCTTTCTCCTCCCCACCTCACAGAGCTCTGAAATTTAGAACATAGATACTATCAATACCCATCAACTTTCAGACTGTAAGAAATAGTAAAAATCTTCTATTTATTCATTTGTGGCCTTAGTGGTGGGTGCATAAATTTGAATAATAGCCATATTACCTGGCCTTCCTTGTAGGTGTACAGATATTATTCTGTCACTGACAGCATTGTATTTCAGGACAGATCTTGAGATGTCTTTTTTGATGATGACTGTAACCCTATTTCTCTTTAGTTTATCATTCCCAGCATAGTAGACTATGTGATTATCTGATTCAAAATGGCCAGTACCAGTCCATTTTAGCTCACTAATACCTAGGATGCTTGCAGCCGTACCACCCTCACATCTGATCCCATCAAATCTTGAAAGCTAAATAGGGTTGGGCCTGGTTAGTACTTGGCTGGGAGACCTCCTGGGAACACCAGCTGCTATAGGCTTGGGAGAAAGACATAGCAACCTACTCCCAAAAAACAATCAGTAATTGAAAACCCTATGAATAGCAGAGAAACACTGACATAATGCTGGGCATGGCACAATGCTCGGGAGTGTTTCATCTATTGCATAGCGTCTCTATGAATTGGACTTATCTCGATGGCACCTAACCACAACAACAACAATTCACATGTTGGCTAATTTCTCAGTGTCTCTCAGAAATCAGACAAATTTAAGAAGTCCGAATAGGCTCCAGAACTGACATAAGAGACATAATCTCTTGTCTATATAATAGTGTCTGGCCTCCTGAATATCATGAATTTCTACGGCATTCTGTCAATCATGAGCATATTATCAGGTATTAATTGAAGCCTTAGTAGTTCCTCAGAGAGTTTCTATTACCAGCCAAATGGGATGAAGCACCAAGCAGTGAAATGATCTCTTGAAGGGAGCCTCAGTGAGTGAGCCCTCAAATTCTGACATCAAGGCCCATAAGGGTTCTTATAAATTCCAAACAAATTATTTAAATGTCAGCTCAAACTAGCAGGCAGCAAATAGAAGCTCTTCCACATTGGCTTTGTGTCCTGCTGGAGTCTGTCCTGGTGGGTGACAGGTTTCTGGCTTGCTTCTCTGGGTAATAAAGACTTTTAGAGACTGAGATTTTTTTTTTTTTAAATCACCTTGTAGCTGATCTACATTTTTACCCATTCTGATGCCTCCTCATTCCTTCTTACAGATCTGGGCTTCATTTGATATCTTTGCAACCTGAAGAATTTCTTTTACTGTTTCTCATGGTGTGATTCTGCTGGAGGGCTGGGGTTTAGCTCAGTCGGTAGAGTGCTGCTCTGGGCTCTCTGAGGCCCTGGGTTAAATCCCCAGCACCACGCAAACAGGAGAAGGATGTGGCAATCCACTCCTGAAGCAATCCTGAAAGAATTAGCCATCAAGAACCCTATGAGTAGCAGAAAAGCACTGACAGTGCCCGGCATGGCACAATGTCAGGAAGTGTTTCATCTGTTGTCCATTGGGTCGTTTGACTCAATGACACCTAACAACAATTCTGCTGGAAATGGATTCTGCCAGTTTGCTCTGAAATGTTGGTTTCTTTTTGCATATATATAGAAGTTTTGTTTGTTCTCTAGATATACAATTTTAGCATGATTTTTTTTTTTTCTTTTAGATATCCTTCCTTTGCGGCTGGGATTTAGCTCAGTTGGTAGAGCGCCACTCTGCAGTCTCTGAGGTCCCGAGTTCGATTCCCAGCACCACAAAATGGGAGAAGGACGTGGCTACCCACTCCTGAGGCAATCCCGAAACAGTCAGCCATTGAAAACCCTATGAGGGTCGCTATGGAGTCGGACTCGACTCGACGGCACCTACCAACAACAACATCATCCTTCCTTTGTTTCTTGGTACCCGTTACTGTTGATGTAGGAGTCAGCCCTCATTCTGATCATTGTTCCTCTCTATCTCAGGCGTTTTAATCCCCTCTGGTACCTTTTACCTTCTTATATTGGGTTTTCAGCATTTTTGACTATAATTTGTTTATGTATAGTTTTCTTTCTGGGTCTTTTGTCTGATGTTTTTCATCAGTTTTGGAAAAGCTTCCACCATTATCTCTTCAAATATTCCTTCTCTTGCTTTTCCTCTTGGATGTATGTTGGAATGTTTGAGATTATTTCACAGACCTTGGACACTGTGCGCGTGTGTGTGTGTGTGTCCTCCCCAGTACTGGGGGGCTGAACCCAGGGCCTCATGCATGCTAGGCTGCGCTGCATCTCCTTCCCCTGTTTATTACTATTTGATTTTGAGACAAAGTCTTGCTAAGTTACACAGGCTGCCTCTGGCCTTGAACTTGCGATCCTCCTGCCTCAGCCTCCTGAGTCACTGGGATCACAGGTGCGTGCCTTGGCATCTGACTATATTATTTTTGCTCCCTTTCTTCACTTTGTGTTTCGTTTTTTCCAGCTTTACAGAGGTATAATTGGCAAATAAAATTTTATATATTCAAGGTATACAATGTGATGATTTCATTTTGATGTATTGTGTAATCATTAACACAATCAAATTAATCACATCCATCACCACATGGTGGGCTGGGATTTAGCTCAGTTGGTAGAGCACTGCTCTGCAGTCTCTGAGGTCCCCGGTTCCATTCCCAGCACCACAAAAAAATGGGAGAAGGACATGGCAACCACTCCCAAGGCAATCCCGACAGCCACTGAAAACCCTATAAGAGTTGCTATGAATCGGACCACAACTCAACGGCACCTAACAACAACAACAACAACAACATCACCACACAGTTAATGTGTGTGTGTATGTGTGTGTGTTGTGTTTGTATGTGCGTGTGTGGGTGCACCCACTTAAGACCTACCCTTAGCCAATTCTATGTAAATAATACAGTACTATTAACTAAGTCGGGCTGGGATTTAGCTCAGTTGGTAGAGCACTGTGCTACAGTCTCTGAGGTCCTGAGTTCGGTTCCCAGCACCACAAAAATGGGAGGAGGACCTGGCAATCCACTCCCAAGGCAATCCTGAAACAGTCAGCCATTGAAAACCCTATGAGGGTCACTGTGAGTCAGATACTGACTCGATGACACCTAACAACAACAACAATTAACTAAGTCACCCTGTTTCACATTGGATGCCTGAGAGCTTCTGGCTGAACAGTCCACAGGGACCCCCTCGTCAAGGTCATTGCTACTTCCCTCTGCAGCTCAGCCTTGTGTTGACCTACTGAATGATTTAGTCAATTCTGATAACATATTCTCTTCTAGGAAGTGCTCTTACTTTTGTTCATTTTGTTCATTTAGGTTTTTTCCCATCTCAGATATCTGGTGGGTTAAAAAAAAAATCCCAGAAAATGTACAGCCTGTTTGGCTTGTTCTTTTCATGACAACAGGAATCTAGAAATTGGTTTGGTTTCCTCCTCTGGTTTGCTAGCTCTTGTTTTTGCATTCATCCATTCTGATCTGTTTTGGCAGAAGCTTAAAAAATTCTGCTTACTTAAGGAACTCAGAGCACTGCTGATTAGGCTTTGAAGGTACAGTTTGCATATCAAAAGACAAGTTAGCACCTCTCTGAGAGTGGGGGGAACAGCCTCAAAATAAGAGGAGCGCCCCATCTTAAAGAAACATGTACACTATATATGGAAATGTCACAATGAAAAGCATGTCAAAATGAATCACATTAAGGTGTACATTAAAAATTTCTAATAAAAAAACAAAAACAAAAACAAAAACATGCACATATCATGTATCTGTATCACAGAGGCCCCAGACTCTCCTTCAACCTCGTATGAGCTGTCATGTGAGTACACGTGAATTTTTATTATTTCTAAACTTCCTGCCCTCTCATTTCTTTTTAACAGCCAAACCTAACCATCTACCTAAAAATAAATGCGGTCGGTGAGGTAGACAGGAGAAACATGTACAACAGACATCTACACACACTCTCTCTCTCTCTCTCTCTCTCTCTCTGTTTCCTGACAGGTGACTGATAGATTTATTTTAAAGCTATCAAATACAACACACAAAAAAGAGAGAAATCTCAGGACTTCTTGGCAAAACTGTGCTTCTCTGCCTGCGTACAAGTTTCTTCCTTTTTATGGCACTCAGGCAAAGTTAGCTAACGCTGGGTTTTTAATGCTGTTTCTGTTGATGGAAATGAAATATCATTTCTAGTGCAAAAGAAATGCAATCCAAGTTCAGAGGCAGAGCCCTGGAGTTGCTGTCTGCAGCACAGCCCACAGAGGCAAAGCAACCTCTCTGCCACTCTCCTGCCTCCCAGGATCTGTGCTCCTCCCATTCTCACCTCTGGATGAGGAAGCCTCGGCCATGACTGCTCATCAGAGCCCGGTTGCTGGGGGAGCCATTTCTGCTGATGAACAGTTGTCTTTTTCAATGTACTGGGAAGCTGGCATTTGGGGAGAGGCATCTTCTATCCATGTCCTTCAGTCTTAAAACCATAATCCATTTATTCTTCAACCAGTACTATTGGGGATGGACTGTGCACTAGCACTGTGTGAGTCACTGAGAACAAACACCTGTAATATGCACATAGTTCCCGTCCACACCGAGCACACACGTCATTAACTTCTAATGAATTCAGCGCAGCATGCGTTCACCAAGTTCTTGTGTGTGTGTGTGTGGCACGTAACAGCGTAATGACAGTAAGACAGGCACCTCTGCTTAAGCATGTGTCTGAATGGAAAGTCCCAAACATCCCAGGAATACAGTGCCTTAAAGCTGTCAGACAGAGGAACCTGAGCATTGTCAGAAGAGTGTGGGTGGAGGGGTGCCGGGCCCACACTGCGGTCAGGGGAGGCTTTCTGGAGATGGTGGTGCTTGGGATGAGTCTCAAAGGGTGTGGAGAAGCTGGCCAGGGTGACAGAGACTGAGCACCGCCACCACACAGACATTTTTCTTTCCTTCCTCATTGTCAGGACACCTGCGTGGCCTGGGAAAGACTCCTTATGGCAGCCTTCCTTGCCTTAGGGCTGGCGCACGAGTGGGGATGAAGGAGTTTATCTGAGGATTCCAGGAAGCTCTGTATTCAGAAACGGGGTCCAAAAAGAAGTCGTGGGTCCCAATGATCACACAGGTCCCAGACTCTCCTTCAACCTCATATGAGCTTTCCTGTGAGTACAGGTAATTTTTTATTCTTTCTAAACCTCCTATTCTCTAATTTCCTTTTAACAGCCAAACTTAACCATCCACCTAAAAATAAATGCAGTAGGTGAGGTAGACGGGAAAAGAGGGCAGGTAGCAGGTGTGGGGGAGGCAGATGGCGGGGAGGCTCTGGAGGAGTCCTGGCGTGGGTCGCCAGGCACGGTGGGCACCACAGCGCTCCTGGCGATCCCTGAGCACGGCCTGGGAGCTGGAGCCTGGTGAGACCTGAGGCTGGAGCAGTGCGTGGGAGGCCCCCACGCCACACGGAAGAACAAGGCTATACTCTGGAGGAGTTAGGTGTGGCCAGATCATATTTTCATCTAAGAAAATCAATCTGGGAAGAGCAGAGAGAATGGGTGAAGGAGGGGCTGGGGTTCAGACCATAGACCCCGTGAGAAAGAGCACATCGTTATTCAAATCTGCGTGCGGAGGGAGTGGGACGTCGTGGCGTCACGGGGAGTGGAAGAAGCCAGCCAGACAGGAGGACGCCTTCCAGGACCCGCGTAGAAGCGGCTCAGGAGGGCACAGAACTAACCGATGGGCACAGTGAGAGCAGCGGCTGCTTTGGGGGAGAAGGCGCGTAGGGGCCAGAAGGGAAGGGCCAAGCCTGGTTATTCGCGGGAATGCAGTTATGCTTGGCGGGACAGGGAGGCTGGAAGAGAGGCCAGGGCAGGCCACAGGTGCCTGAGCTCCCCAGCTCCCCGTTGGTGCACCGGGAACACTGTGGGATGTAATAAACATAACCCCAGAGAAGGCATCTTCATCTTTCTCTGCTCCAGAAAAAGACAGGCGAGGACTTGGGGGGCTGGAAAGGTAAAATAATAGGAATACATTTCCTCTTCCTGCAGCTATAGCCCTGTGGCATCCGATCCCATTAGGTCTCGTAAGCTAAGCAGGGTCCTGGTTAGTACTTGAATGGGAGACCGCCTGGGAACACCAGGTGACGTAGGCTTGGGAGACAGACCCAGCAACCCACTCCCAAAAATCAATCCGCCATTGAAAACCCTATGAACAGCAGAGAACCACTGACAATAGTGTTTTGCCTGTTGTACATAGGGTTGCTATGAGTTGGATACCGACTCGACGGCACCTAATAACAACAACATTTCCTCTTAGATGTGGTCAGATAAGGTGGGAGGAGAGATGGTGAGACAGTGCGAACCCACAGACCTGGACTTATCACTCTGGGGGCGTGGGCAAAATGGCACGGAAAGGAAATGCGAGTGGCCTCCTTGGGTGAGAAGCTGGTGTGTTTGTAGAACAAATAAAAGCAGCAGCAAGGACTGGCTCCAAAGCCGGGCTCCGCCTGTGTATTGTTCAGGAGACCCCAGGGCAGGGCTGCACACGCTGTGTCGTCCTGCGGCTGCCACCCGAGAAGGCTACACTAGTGGTGTTGACTCGGCAGCTCCGGGGAGACTGGGAGTCCAGAGGAGGCCAGAGGCTTCACTACTAAGGGTAAGGCAGGACCTGCAGGTTCATGAAGAGGCAGTG
Organism: Pedetes capensis; assembly: GCA_007922755.1. Taxonomy (NCBI): domain Eukaryota; kingdom Metazoa; phylum Chordata; class Mammalia; order Rodentia; family Pedetidae; genus Pedetes; species Pedetes capensis. The sequence goes on along the minus strand of VMDO01002955.1, from coordinate 9,413 downwards.
GGGAGGAAAACACGCTGCCCATGCGCACTCACCACTTCCTGCAGGCTGCAGAGACCAAAGGCTAAACCAGAACACTGACTCTCATCAGCTTTGGACTGCCAACCGTGAGGAAAACAGAGAGAGACATAAAGTGCCCTCTAAATACCAAGGTGGGAGAAGGACTTGGCAACCCCCTCCCAAAAATCAATCTGCCATTGAAAACCCTGTGAACAGCAGAGAAGCACTGACGATAGTGTTTCCCCTGTTGTACAGAGGGTCGCTATGAGTCGGATACCGACTCGACAGCACCTAACAACAACAACAACAAAAATACCAAGGGGTCTGCAGCCATGGCGCCCTGGCATCTGATCCCGCCTGATCTCAGAAGCTAAGCAAGGTCGGCCTGGGAGTCCTTGAATGGGTGATGCCTGGAAATACCAAGTGCTGCAAGGTGGGGAGAAGGACCTGACAACCCACTCCTGAAACACTCAGCCATTGAAAACCCTATGAAGAGCAGAGAAGCACTGACATAGTGCCAGGCATGGCACAGTGTTGGGGAGTGTCTTGTTCTGTTGTACACAGGGTCGCTATGAGTCAGACCCAACTCGATGGCATCTAACAACAACAAACAGCAAGGTGGACCTCAGGCCTGACCATGTTATATCTTTACTTGCTGTAGTTAGACTTGAGTCCTTTGTACCACATCCACTCGATTTTCGTTCCCCATTTATTGACATGTGCTTATTAGTACAGTACATTTAAGAACTTAAGAATAAAATGTATAGTCATACTTTACTAAAATCTGCCCCGTATCACATGGGATTTCTTTAAATATTCATATTTCAGGAAGGTCAAGGTTTCGGTGAAGGTGTCATCACAGTCTAAATCCCCCTCCCCAATGCACTGGCTATGGGTTACCTGTCTATTCCTGACTAATGTGCTCACAGGGACCCAGCCTTAGGGAAAGTGAGTATGTTTTTCTCTACAACAGGAGGCTCATATGCAGTGTTTATTTATTTAAGGTTGTCTGACTGGTCAGGAGAGGGTAATGGGAGAGGTGAACATGAGCAATATACAATGACATGCATGCATGGAAGCAGCACAAGGCAACCCGTTAGGTTGCCTGTTAAAAAATTTCCAAAATAAAAAAAAAAAGGTTCTCTGATTGGTTGAAGTTTAAGGCCCTCACACTCACTGTCAAATGTTGCCAAAGCAACCCTGTAAGGTAGGTACTCTTAAAAATCCACTTACTAGAAGAGGAAATAAGGCATTGAGAGATTAATTGGTTCAAAATCACATAGCTGGGAAGCAAACCCTGGTTAAAGGCTAAGAGCAGGAAGTCTGAGGCGTCACTGAAACAGTGATCTCTGCCGTGTGATTTAGTGTTTGCCCAGAATCCCAGTGACTCAGGAGACTGAGGCAGGAGAATTGCAGGTTCGAGGCCAGAGGCAGCCCGTGCAATTTAGCGAGAAACTATAATCTGAAAATCTATAATCTGAAAATCTGAAAACCAAAATGCTCTAAAATCTTAAAATTATTGAATGCTGATATAAGTGGAAAATTCTATACCATGAAACTGTTTCATGTACAAAAGTACACGAATAAAACTACCTTTAAGCTATGTGTGTAGAAGTTCTACATGAAACGTAAGTAATTTTGTATTCAGACTTGTGTCTCATCCCCAATAAACCTAATTTGTATATGCAAATATTCCAAAATCTGAAAAGAATCCCAAATCTGAAAAACTCCTCCCTTCATTCTTTCCTTCCCTTTTTCTTCTTACTGTCCTTCTTTCCACCTCTTCCCCCTCCTCCTTCTCTTCCTCCTCCTCTGCTTCCCCTTCTCCTTCCCCTCTTCCTCCTCCTCCTCTTCTTCTTCTTCTTCTTCTTCTTCTTCTTCTTCTTCCTCCTCCTCCTCCTCCTCCTCCTCCTCCTCTCCCCTCTCTCTCCCCCCTTTATTTTACATAGAGTCTCACTATACAGCCCAGGTTGGCCTCGAACTCAAGATCCTCCTGCCTCAGCTGAGTGCTGGGATTATAAATGTGCACCATCATGCCCGGTCAGGACTATTTCTGATAAGGGATAGTCAATTTGTATTTTAAATGTATTGACTTGTTACTTAAAGCATTAATAAAAAGTACATTTTTAAAAATCTACTTTTGTTATTTTGATAACTTCATTTTCTTTTGAATCTTTTACATTTTACTTTGTGTATTTAAAAGATAAGCATTATTCAAGATAGTGTACATAGTTTTCATCAAACTGCCAAAGGGATTCATCCATGATACAAAATGGCCAGGAACTCTTCCCTATAAATGTCAGAACTTATACCAAGAAAAAAAATCAGATTTTGAAGAAAGTTGCCACTTCTGACAGGTCTGTGGAAGACCAGAATTGAAGGAATGACTCTGTATTAATAATTTCCCCCCAAACTCTTGTTTGTGGGATTATTATTTACAAATGTAATTGGCATATATATTTTTAAAAAACTTGGCTCAAATGTAGAATTCAAACACCTTGAGTGCCTGTGGCTGTGAAAACCCAAGTATTTATATTGCCAATTCATGTTCAAAGGTTTTTTAAGCTTGGGATGTGATTGAGAGTTCCCCACTGCTGGTGGCAGTGATTCAAAGGGCCATTAAAACTGGCTTCCAGGGAAAGAACAGTTGCCTGAAGTCAGGGTGGCCCGGAGGCGGGAGACCACCAACGCATTTTGGTGACACTTGCAGTTGAGTCACACAGCAACCAATTTCTGAGCACACCAGAGATGCGCTGGAATTAGTGTGGAATTCCCACACTCTGCGCCTCTCTAACTGGGGCCTTCCATAATTACAACGACATGAGACCACACTCTGCCGTCTCACATCATCTGTAAAGAAGTTATCTAGCACGAAGAAGAAGAAGGAGGTGGAAACTGAGAGCCAGCCTGCTGGAATTGCTAACAGAATAACCAGTGGGTGAGCTGAGGTGAAATGGCTCTGATACAAAGCAACACACACAGTTCTAATTAGGTAGAACCATAGGCAAGGAAGCGAGCGTTAAGTCTGCTAATTAATTCGGGTGATGCTGGATAGCCAGGCATCCTGAGGAAAAGCCAAGAGCACTTAAGTCACCAGTGTGGTTAATTATGAGAGGCCATTGTTCTCAAGTCATTTCCCACCCAGCATTTCCACACGATATTTTGCTTTCAAAGTGTTAAAAAACATCAAGCGAGGGTTCTTTCAGGCTAGCAGGAGCTCATACTGGGGATGAAAAAGATTGCTGGGAATTTCACTTAGTCCAAGGTTAATGAACAGAGGTTGTGAAGATTGTTGTTGTTAGGCGCTATTGAGTCGGTCTAACTCATAGTGACCCTAATAGGATTTTCAGTGGTATACTGTTTCAGGGTTGTTGTCGGGAGGGGACTGGGGACCGCTAACATTCTTCTACCATCTTTGTAGTGCTGGTGATCAATCCTGGGTCCTCAGAAAGTGTGGAGCAGTGCTCTGCCAACTGAGCTAACCCCAGCCCAGTTATGAAGATGGCCTTCCTTACTTCTATTTTGGCACAGTAGAGCAAAATTATCTCATCTGATTTGATCTAGGGGAAGGTCATACCTAATGGGAAAGGATACATGGGTTTGGTGTTATCAGAATACTTTTTAGAAATGCCTTTGTGTATGACAGTTGGGAAAGTATTAAAATATGGAAGATGAAACACATCCATCAGATGATGGGAATGTGTGAGCTTTACTCACATAACTACCCTGACACTGGCTACAAAGACCTTGCAGAGGGTTGGTACCAGCTCTCCCTGGCTCTCGAGCATGGGTTGGTGCTCATGCTCACCCTGGCCTGCCTGGGTGACCTCTCCAGGTAGGAGATAGTGACGAAAAACCACATGAACAACAGCTTTAGGTCAACAGGTTTGTCTGAAGTATAAATAAATGATTGCACATCAGCTGTATCAGGGAACTAATTTAGCAAGGATAAGTCACAAGTGTCCCATCTTAGCTATTCTGAGGACAATAAGATGACAATTCACACAGACCAGTGAAGGATGTCTTTTTCAAGATTTGAGGACCAGGTTATTTATTCATAGTATTCAAGCCTCAAGTGGCAGTAGTGAAAGATTCTATAGGGAAAATATCAAATGACGCAGGAAACACCAAAAGAAGATGCAAGGAATACACAGAGTCATTATACAAAAAAGAATTAGTGGATGGTCAACCATTTCAAGAGGTTGTATAGGATCAGGAACTAATGGTTCTGAAGGAAGAAGTGAAAGCTGCCTTGAAGGAACTGGGGAAACACAAGGCTCCAGGAATCCACGGAATGCCAATAGAGATGTTTCAATAAACAGATGTAGCACTGGAGGTGCTCACTTGTTTATGCCAAGAGATTTAGAAAACAGCTACCTGGCCAACTGACTGGAGGAGATCCATATTTGTGCCTATTCCCAAGAAAGGGGATCCAACTGAATGTAGAAACTATTTCATGATATCATTAATATCTCATGCAAGTAAAATTTTGCCATAGATCATTCAGAAGTCACCGTAGCAGTATATGGACAGGGAACTGCCAGAAAGCAAGCCAAATTCAGAAGAGGGAGTGGAACCAGAGACTTCATTGCTAATGTCAGATGAATATTAGCCAAAAGCAGAGAATACCAGAAAGATGTCTACCTGTTTTATTGATTATTCAAATGCATTTGTGTTGGATCCTAAAAAATTATAGGTAACACTGAAAAGAACGGGAATAACAGAGCACTTAATTATACTCATGAGGCATCTGTACGTGGACCACAAGGGAGTCATTTGAACACAGCAATGAAATACTACCTGATTTAAAGTTGAGAAAGGTGTTTGACAGGGCTGTATCCTTTCACCATACCTTTCAACCTCTACGCTGAGCAAAGCATACAAGAAGCTGTATTTTATGAAGAAGAGCATGGCATCATGATTGGAGGAAGACTCAATAACAACATACATTACATAGATGACATAACTCAGCTGGCTGAAAGTGAAGAGGATTTGAAACATTTACTGATGAAGATCAAAGAACACAGTATTCAGTATGGATTGCATCTCAATGTCAAGAAAACACAAATTCTTACAACTAGATCAGTATGTAACTTCATGATAAATGGAGAAAAGATTGAGGCTGTCCAAGATTTTGCTTTACTACAATCAACACCTATGGAAGCAGCAGTCAAGAAATCAAAAGATGCATTGAAATGGGAAAAGCTGTTGCAAAAGACCTCTTTGAAGGTTGAAAAGTAAAGATGTCACATGAAGACAAAGGTGTGCCTGACTCATGCCATGATATTTTCAGTCACATCATATGGTTGTGAAAGCTGGATATTGAATAAAGGAGACAGGAGAAGAATTGATGCTTTTGAATTATGGTGCTGGAGATTAATATTGAATATACCATGGACTGCCAAAAGAATGAACAGATCCATTCTAGAAGAAGTGCAACCAGAGTGCTGCTTGGGAGCAAGGATGGCTAGACTGAGTCCGATGTATTTTGCACATGTTATCAGGAGGGACCAATCCCTGGAGAAAGACATCATGTTTGGGAGAGTGGTGGGTCAGTGAAAAAAAAGAAGACCCTCCATTAGATGGATTGACACAGTGTCTGCAATAATGGGCTTAAACATGAATAAGATCGTGTGCCTGGCACAGAGTTGAGGGGTGTTTTGCTTTGTTGTGTATAGGATCACTATGAGTCAGACCCAACTCGATGGCACCCAACAACAAGGCTCATCATATGACTTTTTGTTCAATTGAACAATTTTGAGAGAGAGAAGGAACATACTGGCAGGTGCTCCAGAATGATAGCATAAACCAGCTTGCTTTGGGCAAACTATGAAGTGTGGTTCTCACTGCTTCTCACTCCATAGTTGCACAATCACGTTGCTGATTCATAAACATTATGCCTCTCCTTATGATTTCCATTGGAATGTGAAGTTAACATAGGATAGTTATATATTATTGAATTTATTAACATACTAACAGAAGAAAATAGAATCCACTGTGAGACAAATAAATACGATCATTTACTGTTATTATAGTTACATATATAAATTAAAAAATACTTTCCAAAGAATTATTTTTACATAACTCTTAAAATAGCCACTCACTGATCTCTCTAAAGAATTCTGAATAGTTGATCAAATAAGAAAGTAAATAAGCTTTATGCAAGTACACTAATGCAATGAGATAGAATCATTATGTATAATAAATATGTGTAATAATTATAAATGGAGAAAAGATTGAGATTGTCCAAGATTTCACTTTACTTGGTTCTATAATCAACAGCCATGGAAGCAGCAGTCAAGAAATCAAAAAGATGCATTGCTTTGGGAAAAGCTGTGGCAAAACATCTCTTCAGAGTATTGAAAAGTATAGATACCATATTGAAGACAAAGGTGCACCTGACTCATGCTATGGTATTTTCAGTCACATCATATGGTTGTGAAAGCTGGACCTTGAACAAGGGAAATAGGAAAAGAATTGATGCTTTTCAATTATGGTGCTGGAGATGACTTATGAATATACCATGGACTGCCAAAAGAACCAACAGATCTGTCCTAGAAGAAGTAAAACCAGAGTACTTCTTGGAAGCAAGGATGGCTAGATTGTGTCTTATGTATTTTGGATATGTTGTCAGGAGAGACCAATCCCTGGAGAAGGACATCACGTTTGGGAGAGTGGCAGGTCAATGAAAAAAAGGAAAGCCCTCCCCCAGATGGATTGACACAGTGTCTACAGCAATGGACTTAAACATAAATAAGATTGTGTGTCTGGCACAGAATCAGAGAGTGTTTCGTTCCGCTGTAGATAGGGTCGCTATGAGTGGGACTTGACTCGATGGCATCCATCAACAACAATGTGTTCCAAGAAAATAACTATATAAATAGAGATTTATGCACCAGAATATTTTTGCAACATTGCTCATAATGGCAAAAAAGAAATAAATCTCATAGGTAGTTATTAAATTATGATACATTCCTAGAAGAGAATACTATAGAATAATTAAAAAAATTTATATATAGACTACAACAATGTGGGCAAAGAAGGAATAATATATTTCCTTACGTATGAGCGCGACTACAGCACAGGACAAGATGGCAGGATAGAATCCTGGAGACTCGGAGGGGACTTTGCCCACACACCCAGGGGAGCCGGACCCAACACAGCATGCAACCTTGACATCACACTGTCACCCTGCCCGCGGGACACAAACTGCAAGTTTTCGGGTGAGTCAGCACGGAATCGCACCCTCCCTCCTGTTGTGGTGGTGGGAAACCAGTGCCAGCAGTACACATCCAGAGCTGAAACGTGGCTCCCTCTCTCCTGTTGTGGCGGGACAGTCATGCAGACGCAATCTCCACAGACATACGGGCACACATATGCCTGGACCCCAGACACACCAGAGGGGATCCTAAGTCATCCCACCGCACTGTGGAGAAAGGTGAGGTCTGCGGAGGAAGCTGAGCACCACGCGGACAGAGTGCTCCTTTCTGGCAGAGTCTTGCGGGATAATTAGACACAATAAGAACAGTTTCTAGCGCAATTGCTGTGCATGGCAGACCTACTACAGACTCTATCTAGGGGGGTTGAATATCATCCCACCCACAAGAGGATTTGGTTCTCCCAAGTGGTCTCCCAAGTGGGCGGAAAGCTGTGCTGCGCCCCCAGCCCATATTTTTTTACTTTTTGAGACAGGGGCTTGCTGGGTTGCACAGACTGCCTCTGATCTCAGGCTTGTGATCCTCCTGTCTCCGCCCCCCAAGCCGCTAGGATTGCAGGCATGCACCACCGCACCTGACTAGAAGTGTTTAATAAGTGTGTGCGAGCATGTATGCATGGTTTTGTTTTGTTTTTGTTTTGATTTTTTTTTTTGTTTGTTTCATGGGATTTTTGTTTTGTTTTGTTTTGTTTTGTTTTTTGTTGTTTTTTGATTTTGTTGTTTTGTATGGGGGTATGAAACCAGGGTCTTGCGCCTATTCGCTTTGTAGGTGCTGGACCGCCACACTGCGCCCCCAGCCCATATTTTTACTTTTTGACACAAGGTCTCTCTGGGTTGTGCAGGCTGCCTGTGATCTTGGGCTTGTGAGCCTCTTGCCTTCGCCCCCAAGTTGCTGGGAATGCAGGTGTATACCACCGCACCTGACTATAAGCGATTTTATACGTGGGTGGGAGCGTGTATGCGTGAGTTTTTTTTTTTTTAATTTTTATTTGCTTCCTTCCTTGTTTTACTCTCTTCCCTCTTTCTATTCTCCTTCTCTTTTTCTTATGCTATATATGCATCCTCGTATTAATTATTTTACCATCAGAGCCCCCACATATCTGTCAGTTTGCCGTGGGGGCTTGCATGTTGCGATGAGGCTGAGAGCTCTGCCACTGTAACCTTAGACATGAGCAAGGTTACCCAGGGTGGACAGGTTTTCAGCTGAGCTTCCAGACTAAGACCGACTAGGGAGTAGGACCTGGCGAGCCACTCGAAACAACCAGCCATTGAAAACCCTATGGATAGCAAAGAAACACTGTCAGATATAGTGCCTGAAAATGAGGCCCCCAGGTTGGAAGGCACTCAAAAGACTACTGGGGAAGAGTTGCCTCCTCCAAGCAGAATATACTGTGATGAGGGAAATGGAGTAAAACCCCAAGGTGCTCAACGTGATGATGTGACACAACTCAAAATGAGAAGAAACAACTGTAAACATCCATTAATAATTGGAACATGGAATGTACGTAGTATGAATCTAGGCAAGTTAGAAATTGTTAAAAGAGAAATGGATCTCATAAACATTGACATTCTAGGCATCAGTGAGCTAAAGTGGACTGGCATAGGCCATTTTGAGTCAGACAGTCATATGGTCTACTATGCTGGGAATGATAAACTAAAGAGAAATGGGGTTTCATTCATCATCAAAAAAGACATTTCAAGATCTGTCATGAAATACAATGTTGTCAGTGATAGAATAATATCCATACGCCTACAAGGAAGGCCAGTTAATATGACTATTATTCAAATTTATAAACCCACCACCAAGGCCACAAATGAAGAAAGGGAAGACTTCTATTAGCTTCTGCAATCTGAAATAGATCAAACATGCAATCAAGACATACTGATAATCACTGGTGACTGGAACCCAAAGGTTGGAAACAAAGAAGAAGGCCCAGTAGTTGGAAAATATGGTCTTGGTGACAGAAATGAAGCTGGAGATCGCATGATAGAATTTTGTCTGACTAATGACCTTTTCATTGCAAATACATTTTTTCAACATCATAAACGGAGACTATACACATGGACTTCACCAGATGGAACATACAGAAATCAAATTGACTACATATGTGCAAAGAGACGATGGAAAAGCTCTGTACAAAATGTCAAAACAAGACCAGGTGCTGACTGTGGATCAGACCATCAACTTCTCATATGCAAG
>VMDO01002954.1:94195-145025 GCA_007922755.1 Pedetes capensis | reverse complement strand
ATGGCTGATTGTTTAAGGAGTAGTTAGGCCTGTCCTTCTCCTTACTCCATTTTAGTCTGGAAGCTCAGCTGAAACCTGTCCACCATGGGTGACTCTACTGCACTCTGTAATATCAGTGGCATAGCTTTCAGTGTCACAGTAACACCCCAGACCCCCCAGTAAAGCAAACTGACAAACTCTTGGGGCAGTATGTTAATAGTTAACTTATTTTATTTCCAGTACTAGTGGTTGAACCCAGGGTCTCATGCATGCTTTGCAAGCGTTCCACTACTGAGCTGGACCTTCAGCCCATTTTTTACTTTTTATTTGGATACAGTGTCTTGCTAAGTTGTGCTGCCTCTGGCCTCAAACTCATGATCCTCCTGCCTCTACCTCCCAAGTTGCTGGGATTATAGGAATATAGTACCATGCCCAGCCTAATTTATTAATTATAATGCATTGTTGGAGTCAAAGATAAAACACTTGTACTTATGTATTGATGTGTTACAATAATGAAAAATATTGCTGGTAGGTGCCAGTGAGTCAGGTCCAACTCATAATGACTCTGTATACAACAGAATGAAATACTACCTGTCACCGTGTCATACCCTGCACTATTGTTAGTGCTTCTCTGCTATTCTAGGGTTTCTGATGACTGACTGTTTTGGGAGTGGGCGGCCAGGTCCTTCTCCTAAACCTATAGTACCCCATATTCCCAGGTAGTCTCCCATCCAAGTACTAACCAGGCCCAATCCTGCTTAGCTTCTGAGATCTGACAAGATCAGACACCAGGTAGGTATAGCTGTAGACAATAATGAATAATAACACAGATTAAAAACAAGAAAAATAACAAAAAATGAAGAATCTTCTACTTTAAAGATATTATTAATATTCATTAAAATAGTATGAATTAACTGAAATTTATACTTGCCAAGCAAAAATATAACACCTCAAATTTTACATTCTGTTTCATTGTCTTAAATTGCAAACAATTAAAAATTCTAACTGGTCACATAAAGAGATGCAATTTTGGTGACTCATCTTCGTCTTTGCAATTGCTTTGGAATGAGGATTTATTTCTAATCCACTCCTTGAAGGTGGGAATATGTAATATACTTGGGAGTGGAAATACAAAGCAAGCTTGAGTGATTCTGAACCATTACTAACCTACTGTTAAAACAAAAGTATGTAGCTAAAGCTGAACATATTGGGGGCCAAATATAGAACTAGGAATTCTCTATATAAACTTTCATGTAGAATACAGTACTTATTAAAGAATAAGTAATAAAAATGTGCTAATTTTAAGATTACATATATTATTAAAATTTACCAGATAACTGCAGCAATTGTTTAGAACTTAGGCTAATGAAAGATTATATTAAGCAAGAATATTTTATCATTAACTCTATTTAGAATTGATGGCATGTGGTGTAGAAAGCATATCTACCTCAGAGCCGGGTGCAGTGGGTGCATGCCTATAATCCCAGCGCTTGGGAGGCAGGAGGATCCCAAGTTCAAGACCAGAGGCAGTCTGTGTAACTTAGTGAGACCCTGTCTCAAAAACTAAAAAAAAAAAAAAAGGCCTCAGTGGTCCAGCACTTGCAAAGCATGCAAGTGCGAGGCCCTGGGTTCAACCCCCAGTACCACACACACAAAAAAGCATATCTACTTCAACTTGGTTTTATTGTTTTCAGACTCTATAAAGAAACTGCACCCCTTATTGTCTGCACCCAGGCATGATCACTCCTACCATTTTACATTTGTTTTACCACTACATAAAATATATGGCTCTGGTGATCTCACATTTATAGCAGGAAAAGAATTCTCAGTCTGTTAAAGAGAACAAATCTTCCTTTCCTCTCTTGTTTTATTTTGGGAGGGCAGAGGGGGATTGGGGGAGGATGCAAGCACTTTATTACTGTGCTACATCCTTAGACACCCTCACTCCTGCTTTTTTAGTGCTATAAGAAATCATTCAGAGCTGGGTGTGGTGGGCACATGCCTATAATCCCAGCGATTTAGGAGGCAGAGGCAGGAGGATTATAGGTTCAAGGCCAGAGGTAGCCTGTGTAATTTTGTTAGACCCTTTCTCAATTTAAAAAATAAAAAATGGGCTGGGGATGTGGCTCAGTGGCAGAGCATTTGTAAAGTATGCAAAGCCCTGGGCTCAGTCCCCAGTACTTAAAAAAAAAAAATTCCTTCAATATATTCTTGGCAAGTGGGAGAGAACTTTCCACAGGATGGACTAAAAGAGACTGTCTTCTCCAGAGAATGGTGTTTTGGCAATTTGGTGAGGGAAATATGTTGGCAATATTTAAAGTGCTTTTTGCCTCTCATTAACCTGATTTGTTCTTCTTTGTATCAAAGAATCTCTTACTAGGTCATTTAGGGATGTTTTGTAGGTGTTACACTCTCTCAGGTGCTATACGGCTGAAATGTTTCCTCTTTTCACAGTTTAGCTTGATTCTCAAGTATGGCCCTAATGGTACCAGAATTTGAAATTTTCAGGCACTTGTTCAGAAGTATATTAGCCTACCTAAGACCTTCTAAATCAAATGCTCTGGGAGTAGTCTCAGCAGTCTGTGTTTTCATAACATTCTAGGTGATTCTGATGCACACTAATGTTAGAAAACTATGAACTTAATTAAAGACTCCTATGTGGATACTCCACTCCCAAGGAAAATCCCAAAACAGTCAGCCATTGAAAACCCTATGAGGGTCGCTATGAGTCGGATACCAACTTGACGGCACCTAACAACAACAACAACATGTGGATACTCACTGCAAAAATGAGAGAAGGACGTGGCAATCCACTCCATTGAAAACCCTATGAGGGTCCCTGTGAGTTGGATGTGACTCAGCAGCACCTAATGACAACAACAACATGTGGATACTATGCCTGCACCTATACCACTGTGGTGTCCAATCCCATCAGATCTAGCAGGGTCAGGCCTGGTGAGTACTTGGATGAGAGACTGCCTGGAAATACCAGGTGCTGTAGGCTTGGGAGAAGGTCCAGCAACCCGTTTCCCCCGCAAAAAAAAAAAAACCAAAAACAACAAAAAAAACCACCAATCAGCCATTGAAAACCCTATGAATAGCAGAGAAGGACTAATAATACTATTTTGCCTGTTGTATATAGAATCACTGTGAGTCAGACACCAACTTGACAGCACCTAACAACAATAGCAATGTGGATACTAATTTTTTTCTCAACATTTACAAAATATTATTTCATAGTCTTTCAGTATCTATTTTATTGATGAAAATCTACTGTCATTCTGTCTTTGTATTAAATTGAAACATATGAAATGTCCAGGATTCAACTATGTTTTATTGGAGTAAATTTATAAACAACTAAATGGACCAATTTTAAGTGTACAATGAATTTTGCTACATGTACAGCAATGTACATCACCATCACAATCAAGATATAAAGCATTTCCAACATCCTAAAATATTCCCTCATGCTCCTTTATAGTCTACTCCTTCCCACTCCTGGCACCTGGCACCAACTAACCTACTTTTTGTCACTCTGGATTAGACTGAATTTTCTAGAACTTCATGCACAGGAAATCATGGAACATGTTCTGTTTTGTATCTTTTTCCTTTCATTTAGCATAATGCTTTTGAGAATCATTCATGTTATTGTACTTGTCAGTAGTGTTGTTCCTTTTTATTGGCGAGTAGTATTCTACTGTGTGGCTAAACCATGATCTGTTTATGTGTTCACAAGTTCATGGATAATTGTGTTAATAAGTTTTGTGTGGTTGTGGAGCAATTTACAGAGGAAGGACAATTATTTGTAGACAGAAGCAGAAGTTATCTCAATTATGTTTTATCCATAATTTGAGCTACATTTCTTAAGGCTTAATCCAATTGATAAACTGTCTTTTCTATTTTAAATTTTAAGATTTTCTCTTTTTCCTTTGACTTTCTATATTTATACTACACTATGTCTATATTTATATTTGTATTTATTTATTTATTTATTTATTTATTTATTATGCAATTTCTACCTAAGGACTCATGTCTTTCTTCAATTTTGGAAAATTTTAGCTATTTTCTCTTCAAGTATTTTTCCCTAATTTCTCTTATTTTCTTTCTCTGCAGTTCCTACTATACATATGATGTATCCTTTTATTTCAGCCTCCATGTCTTTTTAATTTTCTGTCTTTTCCCTTTCTGATCTGCAGATTGTGTCATTTATGTATATGATATATATAATATGTTTAATTCTGTAATTTTCTCTTCAGCTAATCAAAATTACTATTTAAACCATTTGTTAAGTTTTTTCAATGTGTTAATTTCTAGAACTTCTGCATATCCAAATTATTTATTTCTGCATAACAAATTTCCTTAAAACTTAGCTTAAAATGAATATTATAGTGTGCTCAATGTTTTTTAGGTGGGAGATGGGTGGAGGTTAGGAGCTCAGACTTTGTTTGGCTAGAAGTTCTGGCTTAGAGTTTCTTTTGCAGGTGCTCAGAGAGAGTGGCTACTGCTGGAATAGCAGAGGGCCATAGAGGTTGGGGAAAGCCAAATATCTCTTTTTGTTTATTCAGTCCCAGTTCCTTTACAGGTAGCCTCTTTGCATGACCCAATTTTGGCTTCTACACTCCTGTAGACTCCTTACATGGCAGCTCAAGGCTCTACCACAAATAGTCCAGTAAACAAAGCAAAAATTACATCAGATATCTGATCTAGTGTCAGAAGTCATACAATATCACTTATAACTCATTTTATTAATGAAATACGAGTCATAATCATGTTCCCTAAGGGAGGGGACATAGACCCTTAATGGAAGGACACACTGTAAGAAATTCATATGAGATAGATGTTAGTCAGACTTTGTTTCATTGTGATATAAGCACATTGTGATATAAGCACTGACATAAGCAACTTAATGGGGAAAAATTTATTTTAGCTGAAGGTTTCAGAAGATTCAATCCATAGTTCTTGCATCTATTGATTCTGAGCCCATGTTGAGGCAGAACGTCATGGTAGGAGGAGCATGTAGCAGAGGCTACTTACCTCCTGGCAAACAAGAAACAGAGACCTAAGCAAAAATGTAGCCTCAAAGACATACTCCCAGTGACCTACTTCCTCTACCTAGTCCCTACCTCCTAAAGTTTCTGGAATCTCTCAATATAGAACCACCAGATGTAGACCAAACATTCAACAAATGGACCTTTTGGGGGAATGCTTCATATCTGAATCATAACAATACATTCCACCACAGAAAAGGCTCATATCCATCTCACAATGCAAAATACATTCCGTTTATCTCCTCTGACAGTCCTCATAGTCTTAACAGTTCCAATATTGTTCAAAATTCTAAGTTTAAAGTTTCCTCTGAGACTCAAGGCAAACTCTTATCTGTGAGCCTCTGAAAATTCAAAAACAAGTTACAAATTCCCAAGATACAATGGTACAGAGTAGTAAACATTCCCAAAAGGGAGGAGGAATGGAGGCATAGAAAAGAGGGATGGGATCAAAGTAAGACTGAAATCCAGCAGGGCAAACATTAAACCCTGTAGCTTCGCATCTAGCATCTGGGGCATGCAGTGGTGTGTTGTGAGCTCCAAAGGGTTTGGGCAGCATGGCCCCTGTGGCTTTGCCATTTATAGCCCACAGGTCTTCTTTATTGGGCTGGTTGTACTTGTGGTCCATGGTTTTCCTTGGCAGATGTCCCATGTTCCTGGCATCTCTCGCTTCCTGGGGTCTCCAGTGTATCTTCAGCTTTGCCCTTGCAGCTTCATACATTCCCCTCTCAGAGCCACCTATAGGGCCTCTAACCCTGTCACATATTGCCTGGGTTTCTAGGCTTTCCATTAAAATCTGGCCTTCATGACCCTGCAACTTTCACATTTTACATCCCTGAAAAAACAGCATCATACAGATGATGCTAAGCTCTGCTGCCAGCTCAAATAGTAGCTAGGCCCCTTTGAACTATGGCTGCAGCAATGTCTGAGTGCCTGGATTGCTGAACATGAAAAATACTTCCCTAGGTGACCCTATAAAAAGCAGCACACCCTAGAATTCTGTTCTCAATGCAAAGTCTTCCAAATGAGTTAAAACTTTTAAACCTTTGAGCCTGTCATGGTTGGGGTCTGGCAAATTCCTGAGAATCCTTTAAGTCATCCCAAAACAAAATACTTGGCTTCTTTTTAATGGCACTAATCTGTTTAACAACTATATCTTCCTTAGCCTAATGTTTACATGGACTTTTCTGACAAAACTACAAGCTTTTCAGATCTTTCTGTTCTACTTTATCCTCCTGGTTCTTACTATAAATCTGACTAAAAGCACCCAGGGCTATCGATGCTATAGCCTGAATGTCATGCTGCCTTGAAATTTTCTCCATCACATTAATTAGTTCATCACGTTTAAACTCAGCCTCTGAAAAGTCTCAGGACACAGACAAAATGTAAATAAGTTCTTTGCCAGAATATAACATGAATGACTTCTAGTCCAATTCCTGGTGCAGTCTTTGTTCCCATTTTAAACTTCATGAAAACAGTCTGCCTTTATTGTCCACATTTCTGTTAGCATTCTGATCTTCTGAGATCCTACCAGAATTTCCCACTAAGCTCTGCTTATAGCATTCTAGGTTTCTTCTAGCCTGCTTCTTCAAATGTTTCCAAATTCCTCCCACAAACCAATTCCAAAGATTTAAGAACTACATGCCCAGATTTAATTACAGCAATAGCCCCTCTTCACTGTTACCAATTGTTTGTGTTAATTAACTTTCTCATCACTGTGACAAAATACCTGACATAAATAACTTAAAAGGAGGAAGGACATATTTTGGCTCGTAGTTTCAGAGGTTTTAGTCCTTCATGGTAGAAGTGCATACCAGAGCAGAGCCATTTACATCATGGCTGTCAAGAAGCAGGGAGGGGGACAGGAATATAGCCCTAAGATCACAACTCTAGTGATGACCTTACTTCCTCCAGCTATGCCCACCACCTAAAGTTTCCAGAACCTCCTCAAATAGTGCCACCAGCTACTTGAGCTTTCATATTCAAATCATAACAGATGGAAAATATGGGTTGTAGCCAATGAAGTGCCACAACTTTGGAAGATATAATCTACCATAGTGTATATATATATATATATATTTTTTTTTTTTTTTTTTTTTCCAAATCTTCCTTCCTTCCTTCCTTTCTTTTTCTTTCTTTCTTAAATCTCATTCTATAGCACAGACTGGCTTACTGTGTAGCCCAGGCTGGTCTCAAACTTGTGAACCTGCCTCAGCTTCCCAAGTGCTGGGATTATAGCGTATGACACCACACCCGACTACAAACCTTCCTTTTTAAAACAGCAATGTCCTATTCTTACCTTACAAATTATATTTCTTTCTTCTCTTTTCACATTATTAAATATACTTAAAGTCCTTTTTGCATTGTTCCTTGGGTTATAGAGATGACCCCATAAAGCTTTTCCATGGCTGCATTAGCTGGGGGTTCAGTAGAATTTGCTGATTCCATACAAATATTTAGATTCTTGGCTCAAGACTTCTGCATAATAAGAGTACTGTGAGAATTTGAACCTGCATGATCAGAGACCTAAAGACTTGACCACCATCATGGCAGTTATTAAAATCCATATCAAAAGGCAATGGGATTGCTCATGAAAGTTATACTCAGTTTACCTATCTAAATTTTCTCATAAATTTTTGACACCTGAAGTTTTCTATTTCTTATAAGCTTGTCTGTATATTTAAAATGTGTTTGGAGTAGAAAGTGGATTTCTGATTTTCTATTGGACCAAAAATCAATTGTGTTTCTAAATACAGATCCTTGGATTGATGAGTGTTTTCGTTTTATGAATAAATATGAGGTATGTTCAAAAAATACGATGAATGTTTAAATTTTAAAAATTTTATTACAGTAAAAGACACACTGCATTTAATCCTCCTCAAAATACTTTCTCTGGCTTTGAACACATTTATCTCATCACTCTTGTCACTTTCTGAAGCAGTTCTGTAAGTCCTCTTTTGTGAATGTCATTAGTTTATCCTCCATCGTGATAATGCTCCATGTCACACATCACTTCTAGTTTGGCAGTTTCTTTCAAATAAAATTATTACAGTGGGAAGAAGGGGCCAGCCTTTGAGCAACAGCAACACAAGATGGCAGCCACCACAGGCTCGGACAATTTATGAAAACTGAATATACAGCCTTAAAATAGAACATGGACCCAAATACCCAGAAGCATCCCTCTTTGTTAGATTTGTAACAAAAATTAATATGAATGGAGTTAATAGTTCTAATGGAGTGGTGGACCCAAGAGCCATATCAGTGCTAGCAAAATAGCAGAATTCATATAGCATCAAAGTTGTCCTGCAAGAACTTTGGTGCTGAATGATCTCTAAACAAAATATGAAACTCCCTCAGCTACCTGAAGGACAGATTTATAGCAACTAATCAAATCAATCAAGTTGATCAATCAAATCAATCAAATCAGTCAAGGCCCTCCCCCCAAGTTCAATTTACAGTCTTCATTTTCCACAGTAAATTTTCTAGATACATCTCATAGACCTCAAAGTACTGGCAAGGAAGGTGCCACTTAGGCAATTTCCCATCATGACTGGTGGCCACATTTACTGCAACTGTGAACAGACACGTCCTTCTGTGGTCTGGGGTCCACCCTCTGCACCGCAGTCCTCCAGCACCAGGGCTTCTTAGAGTAGACTGTAGACTGTGGCTGTGGGATGCTGCTAGATGAGGTGGTGCTTTGCCTCACCCCTGGTTTCCTTCTTAAGTTTTTTATTTGTTTGTTTTTACAGTACTGGGGGTTGAACGCAGGGCCTCCCACTTGCATGCTTTGTAAGTGCTGTACCACTGAGCTGCACCCCCTGGCCCATTTTTTTACTTTTTTGAAACAGTCTCTACAAATTATGAAGACTGCCTCTGGTCTCAAACTTGCGATCCTCCTGTCTCTGCCTCCTGAACCGATGGGATTACAGGCCTGTACCACTGCACCCAGCCTCCTCCTTAAGTCTTAATCAAATCCCCTTCAAGCCATCATCCTGTTCTCTCCACTCCCACCCTTGGTCGAAGCATAGATTGTAACTCTCTACGTCTCTGACATTGGCTTTTGGTGAGAAATTCAGGGCTTTCCCCACCTCTCCTCTCCTTACCTTTATCAGGGGTGCTGCTTTCCCACCTCCCCTGTTGCGCGTCACCACCCACCACATCCATGACCCTTCCTTGCTTTGGCCAGAAGCCATCTGATAAGGCTGAAAGAGTCTGACCTTCCTCGTTTCATTTGGAACCATGTTCACTCAGTGGCCACCAGCTTGGGAAGTGAACTTGGGCTCGTGGCCCTGCCACTCACCTCTGCCATTCCTGTGCATGTGCTGCAGCTCAGGTTTGATGAGATGGGCAGCAATCACTGCTTCTCAGTATCCTTGAGTCCACTTAGGGAAGAGCGACATGGCCCCTAGGAGCTGTTTCCTTTGCCCATCATTGGTGTGCTTCTAAAAATGGAAGGAGGTCTGAACACAGCTTTGGTTGGTTGCCCTGACCATCTATTCAGGTCTAGTGTTGAATCTGACAACTGGAACAAGAACCTACCCCCACATGGACTTTGGTTTCAGTGCTGCTGTCCTCTGACCACAGGAGGGGCGAAGGAGGAGCGCTTCTGTTCACAATAGCCTGGAGTCATGGGTGTGGCCTCTGCCCTGCTGTGCCCTTCACTTCCTGTTCAATACCACTAAATGCTGAGGTGTGGATGATATTGAAGTAAAGGCAATTCATTGTGTTCTGAAGGTTTTTCGTTTTTAATTTAGTATTTGTGTAAAAATCACCATTTGAAGCAGCAGCTATCAAGTCTGAAAAGCAATGGATGTTTCCATTAATCTTTTTCTGGGGAAAACCTTAGTTCTAAGGATTTAACAACAACAAAGTAAAGTTTAACATAATACTATTCCATAAGCACCCTTTTTATTGTCAGACCATTGTCTGACTTTAATATAATAAAAAGTGCCCATTGATATTTAAAAAAATATGGTAGAGCATGTCCTCATCCACCTTATTCCCTGAATCTGGCACCGTGAAACTTCTGGCTCTTCCCCAAGGTCAAAATGACCATGAAAGGTAAATGTTTTGAATCAGTTCAGGACATCAAGGCAGCCACAACAGTGCAGCTAAAGACACTCACAAAGGAGGACTTGCAGAATTGCTTGAGAAAGAGGCAAGAATGATGGTATAAATGTACTCAAAGCCGAGGTGAGTGTGTTGAGGGAGATTGAAGGCAATGTGTCTTTTACTTAATAATTTTTTTTTTTTTTTTTTTTTTGTGGTACTGGGGTTTGAACCCGGGGCCTTGCACCTGCATGCTTTGCAAATGGTGGACCACTGAGATGTGCTCCCAGCCCATTTTTTTTTTTTACTTTTTGAGACAGGGTCTCAGTAAATTACACAGACTGCCTCTGGTCTTGAACTTGCAATCCTCCTGCCTCCACCTCCCGAGCTGCTGGGATTACAGGTGTGTTCCACTGTGCCTGGTGCTACTTAATAAAATTTTAAAAATTTAAACATTCACCATATTTGTCAATCATACTTTATAAGTTCTTTTTTATAGGTCCCCTAATCTCACTGATTTAGCTCAGTTGGTAGAGCACTGCGCTGCAGTCTCTGAGGTCCCGAGTTCAATTCCCAGCACCACATAAATGGGAGAAGGACCTGGCAATGCACTCCCAAGGCAATCCTGAAACAGCCATTGAAAACCCTATGAGGGTCGCTGTGAGTTGGATACCGACTCAACGGCACCTAACAACAACAATCTCACTGAAAAAAAAAAATAAGAGAATAAAAGATTTTTGTATAGAGGATAAGAAGGGTGGGAGTATATATTTGGAGAAGGCTATGAAAGAATGGACAAGTTCAGAACCTCCTGGATTCAGTTTACAGATGCCAGAGAACCATTCATAAGAAGTTGTTCCAGTATAAGTTTGTTCCCTGAAAGGTACCAAGTGAATGAGTCTAGAGGACTCTAATGACAGTTAATATTCAGTGACCTTTCTATCCCTATCAGCTGACCATTCACACATCAAATGGGTAATATCCAAACTGTTGACTCTCACAACCTTGTCCACCAGATTTCTATATTGAGAAATGAAAAATTGCAGCACCCTGCTCAGCCATGATTGTACCAGGCCTCACTATTTGCCAACTGTAGGACACTGCCTCAAAAATGTGAAGTGGATATTGTGGAAAATTCACAAAGCTTGGGAAAGAGCATTTTTATTTCATAAAGCAGCAAAGTGTAAGACCATCAAGAACTAGGGCAGCTAGAAAATTCAATCTTGTCACAATTGTGAAGATTTTCAGCACAAAGGAGACACGTGAGGTATGGTATTTTGAGAATCCTAAGGAAACTCAGTCTAATCCAGTGCAGCCACTTCTCTGGGAGAACAAAATGGGATTTTCAGTAGAGTTGGCCTTTTGTGCATTTTCTCCTATCTCCTCCTCTTGGTGCTTACTCAAAGGGAATTATTTTCAGACATCTGTTTGAAAGTGTCCTCTCAGATGGAGACTTGGGAAATTCCACATTTATACAGCTGCTCTCTCATATAAGCATTATCTTGTTATACAGTGGTAATGGTGACTCTCTAAACACTATCCATTCTCTAATATCCAGTTAAATTCCTACCCCAACATGAAGTCTTCTCTGTTAACTGCAGCTCATTCTGACATCTCCTTTCCTCTGACCTCCAATGTATTATCTATTTTACTCACTACTCATATCACATATGCCTCAGGATTTTTCCTGTCATTGTCTCAAATTGCTATCTATCTCTAAGATTCTTGTAAACTTTTAATGTATTGAGGTTTAGTCTCTCTAACTAGATCATGGGATTTTCAAGTCCAGGAATGTACATTGCACATCTTTGTTTTAATAATTTATAGCACTCACCATAGGATAGGATGACACCGTGGCTCCATAAATATTAATACATGATAGCTTTTTTGCTCACTGTTCTTATTTGGAAGTTGACATGATTTACCACAATTCTGATACTGGGATGCTCTGGAATACAAAGAACCCTTGAGGAAGTAATTCAGCCTCACCATGGTTTTGTTTCCCAACTGCAATATGGAGATGGCAATACTTCTGGTCTCTGCTACAATGTATAATATTTATGTGACATAAATATTGTGTGTTTAAATATCTTATTGTGAGTTCTTGACACAAGTGTGCCTCACTTTACACAAATAGTATAGTTCCACAATATTGGATGTAAAGTTAGTTTTCACCAATTTAACTCTTTTTTCATTTATTTTATTTTATTTCTCTCTTCTAAGGTCTTGCTCTGCTAATTATCTTTTTCTTTTCTTGAAACTCTCTACAGCTTTTAAAACAAATTTTAAAAACTCTTAAATTGTCTTCTGTTGTGCTTCCCTTCAAGTTACTATCCTATATTTTTTTCTCTCCCTCATGGTTAAGCAACAGAATTTTCTTCATTGGCTTCCCCAGTTCTTAAGCTGTTTGTGTCCTGGACCACTGCAACTTGGCTTTTGCCCTGCACCCCACACTGTGCCGTTAAAACTATTTTCATTTTTGTCACCAGTGACGTCCTTTTGCTCTGCAATGACTAAAAACAATAAAATTTACAATTTAGTGAGGGTTTATCATATATCAGATACCATTCTAGGTGACCACTTATATACCCACAAACTCATGTGTCCTTACAATAGCCATATTTTCCTGTCTTCTAGACGGAAAAAACAGCCTCAGAGATGTAAAGTTGTCTCATGGCTATAAATTGCTGAGCTAGACTTACACCCAATTAATTTTGCCATCAGTACCAATGAGTGAGGGCTGGGGTTTAGCTCAGTTGGTAGAACCCTGCCCTGTAGTCTCTGAGGTCCCAAGTTCAATCTCCAGCACCACAAAAGTGGGAGAAGGACGTGGCAATCCACTCTCGAGGCAATCCTGAAATAATCAGCCATTGAAAATCCTGTGAGGGTCACTATGAGTTGCACAGGACTCGATGGCACCTAACAACAACCAATGACTGAACCTCTTTGGCTCATGTACGTAGGCTTTGCATGTTCATGTGCTGTTGTGTGCACTCTCCCTGCTCCTCCCTCTGAAAACATTGCCCCTGTTGCCATGCCCTCTTTTGTGCAGCTGTTTCTTCTCTTATTTTGCATGTGTCTATCATGTCTTACTTTCTGCAGCCACTTTTCAGTGTCCTTTTCAAGCTCCTCTTTTTTCACCCATACCCATATCAGTGTTCTCTGGGGTTCTATTCTCAGACCTCTTTTACTTTCACACTACATAAGCTCCTTTGGGAGGTTCATACATTTGCTGGGGTCCTCTTGCTATTGTTTGCTGATGACTCCAAATACATGTCTATGGCCATATCACTCTCCTATTCTCCAGACCTGAATTTCTAATTCTCCTGAACATAACCTGGACATCTCATGGGTGCACAAATTCAGTAAGCCTTAAAATGAGCCTGTCTGATCTGTTATCCTGTCATATCCCCCTAAAAAAAAAGTTCCGTCTTCTGAGTGTGATATTTCATTGAAGAGCCTCATCTTCTCCCATTGACCAAGCAAGTCATCCTTAAACTTCCTCACTTGCACCTCTCACATCCAATCAGTCAATCACCAAGACCAGTCAGTCCTACCTCCTAAAGAGCTCCCCTTCTGTTCTACTGTCCCTCCCCAAGTTCAGCCTACATGAGTGTGACAATTTCCTCAATAGTCTCTCCCAAATATCTTGTATTTGTTCATTTGTTTGTGTTTGAGGCTATCTCACCATATAGCCCAGGCTAGCCTCAAACTTGCTATGTACCCCTGGCTGGCCTCAAACTCACAATCTTCCTGTCTCAGCCTCTCAAGTGCTGGGATTACAAACTTGTATTACTGTGCATGGCTACCATCTTGACAGTTTTAATCCAGTCTTTAAGATGCAAGCTACAGGTTGGATCAGCTATGCTCTGCTTGGCTCTCATTGTCTTTGGACTAGCAGCTACTTGGAGCTTTGAATACTATGCTGTAGTCTCATCCTGGCATCCACACTAAAAGAGCATGGGCTACCCAGGAGGCCACTTCAGTCATGGAGATCATTCAAGAATCCCAAAGCTAATCCCTTGACTAAAATTCCTTATTGTTGTTGTTGTTAGGTGCTGTTGAGTCAGTGACCAACTCATACTGACCCTATATACAATAGGCGAAATGGTAGTGTCGCTGCTTCTCTGCTGTTCATAGGGTTTTCAATAGCTGATTGGTTTTTTTTTGGTGGAGTGGGTTGCCAGGTCCTTCTCCCAAGCCTACAGCACCTCATGTTCTCAGGTGGTCTCCCATCCAAGCACTAACCAGGCCTGACCCTGCTTAGCTTCCAAGATCTGACAGGATCAGACGCCACAGTGGTATAGCTGCAGGCAAAATTCCTTAGTGGCTTCCTAATACTTTAAGACAGTCCAAACTTACCATGATATATTAGTCAACTGTTACCACAATAGTGTTGAGTAACAAACTACCCCAAAATCAGATCTTACAACAAAGGTACCTTATATTCACAAGTCTGCAGGTTGGCTATAGCTCAAATGGGGTAGGCTAGAATTCAGACTAATGAGTTCCAAGATCCAAGCTACAAGGGAAAGATTAGGTTCAAGTCTGTGTACAGCATAAAGGATCTTCACTGAGACTCCTCATAATAAAGATCCTGCTTTGTCATTCACATTCCCAACACCAAACCTGGTCAATAGTAGATGCTCAATAAGATTTTGTTGAATGATTAAATAAAGTCAAATAGGACTGGCTTTTGGGGAAACCAAGAAGTTGGCTGCTGTACCTGCAGCCTTCTTGGCATGCTGTTTTCTCATATATATTGTGTCCTATTTAGGAATCTGGTTCCCTCATGATCACTTCCCTTTGCTCAGGACTAAACCCACTATCACAAAGGCCTTGCATTCAGTAACTTACTCATTAATAAAAATCATAGTTTGTTACCCCTTCTA
The DNA here is from genome assembly GCA_007922755.1 of Pedetes capensis. Taxonomy (NCBI): domain Eukaryota; kingdom Metazoa; phylum Chordata; class Mammalia; order Rodentia; family Pedetidae; genus Pedetes; species Pedetes capensis. The sequence continues at coordinate 130,060 of VMDO01002954.1, read as the reverse complement.
GATTTGTCATCTGGACTTTTACTGAGATATCTGTTGTTGTTAGGTGCTGTCCAGTCAGGTCTGACTCATAGTGACCCTTTGTACAACAGAATGAAACACTCTCTGACATTGTACCATGCCAAGCACTATGTTAGTATTTTCTGCTGTTCATAGGGTTTCCAATGGCTGATTGTTTCAGGAGTGGGTTGCTAGGTCCTTCTCCCTAGCCTACAGCACCTGGTATTCCCAGGCAGTCTCCCATGCAAGGACTAACCAGGCCAATCCTGCTTAGCCTCTGAGATCAGGCAGGATTAGATACCAGGGTGCTATGGTTGCAGATGAGGCATCTGTAGGAGGACATAATTTAATTCTTCTGCTAAAGGAATTTAAATCACCAAGTAAAAGATAAGGAAAATTTTAACACTAAATAAGTAGCAAATGTTATTGTCCTCCAGGCATGCTTCATTCAAAAGCCAGATTCAGTTCCCATTAGTTTATCTCTCAGATACCAGGTCAACACACTAACAACCATCTTACAAAAAACTTACACTCAGTTAAATGCTTTATTTTAAGCTCTCCAGGATGGAAGCTTTCTCTGAATGTTCTGTGAATAAAGACAGCTGCCACAGACAGTGATCTTCCTGTGTCATGCCAGCATTCCTGCCAGCCCCTCTTCTTTAATCCTTCAGCTTGTGGTATACACATGGCTTCTTCCAGTCAGATCCCAGAATGCCCCTAGAAATAGGTTGTCCGAAATAAACATCAACTTCGCTTCAAAAAGATTCTATGCCTATGTGGTCATAAGCCAAAAAAAGAGTCCTTTGGGGAAACAGGACATGTAAACAGCAGAGCTCAGGCATCCCTTGCATCCTGTTCCTTCCCTCCTCATGGCAACTTCATTTTTGACCTCTCTAAAATCAGCAGCTCCCTACCCTCTAAATTGAGTCTGGGCATGGTCTTTCTATCTTTTCCCTGGTTTCCATTGCCTTCATCTCTCAACATAATATTTGTTTGGAAGATTATTACTTAAGTCATATAAGAAGCAGCCTTGCTCCATCTTCCTGATAAAATTATTAAACAGCACATTTAACTAGAAGGTATCTCTAAGTGAGATTACTGGGGACAAGATTGGGAAGAATGCAAGGGCTCAAAGGAAACTAATATTTATTGAGCAATTTCCATGCACTGTTGTTCTATTGTTTTACATACAGGATGTGGTTTAATCCTCATAACACTTATCCAAGATATCTGTTATTATCTCTCTTTGTAAATAGGAAAACCAAAGCTCAGAGAGATAAATTAGTTGGCACTGGGTTCCATGGCCAGTAATAAGTAGATAGAATTAGAACCTAAATCCGACCAGTTGCCAAAATCCATGTCCCCAGCACCTGTTACATGTCTCCATGACTGAGTCTGCCTATGAGAGAATGAAAGGCGCATTTCCAGAATTGCAAGATAAGCAAGAAACTGTTTTCGTGACTCAGTTAACAATCCTCCAATGAATAAATGTTGTGCTTAAAGCCTCATAAAGCTAAGTTCCAAGGTAGGCACTATAGAAGACATACAGAAGTAGATGATGAAATAGCTTATCCCCGATAGGTTATAATCCTGGAGAGGAATAAAGCATGTTATGTCCAGATACTTATCCACAATTTATTGAAATCCTATTTATGTAGCCAGTTCAGAGGTAGAACAGACCAGTGTGGAGTGAATAAGGAAAAATCAGTCAAGGTTCTAGTTGCAAGAAACTAAATTTAAGCAGAAATAACTTATTTAAAAATTAGTGCCAAAATTATAGTGAAATATTACTTCATATCCACTAAGATGGCTATAATAAAAAGATAATAACAAGTGTTGGCAAGGATGTAGAGAAAGTGGAATCCTCACACATGGCTGGTGATAGTACAAAGTGGTACAGGTACATTAGAAGAGTTTGGCAGTTCCTCAAAAGGTTAAGCATAGTTAGCATGTAACCCACCATTTCTATTTTTTGGCACAAATAATGACATAACATCTGCATAAAAACTTACAAATAAATGTTCATGGAGGCATTATTCATAATAGCCAGAAAATAGAAACAATCAAAATGTCTATCAACCGAAAAATGGATAAAGAAAATGTGGTATATCCATATAATGGAATATTATTCAGCCATAAAAAGAAATTAAGTACAGATACATGTTTCTATATGGATGAACCTTGAAAGCATCATGCTCAGTGAAAGAAGCCAGACACAAAAAGAAAACACACATTATATGATTGCATTTATATGAAATGTACAGAACAGGCAAATCTATAGAGATCTAAGTAGAGCTTAGAGTAGCAGGAGAAATGAGAAGTGGCTTCTAATGAGTATGGGAATGTTTTTTAGAGGACAAAAAATGTTCTAAAATTAGATTGTTGGCGCACGCCTGTAATCCCAGTGGTTTGGGAGGCGGAGGCAGGAGGATTGCAAGTTCGAGACCAGAGGCAGTCTGCATAACTTAGCGAGACCTTGTCTCAAAAAGTAAAAAAATTGGGCTGGGGGTGCAGCTCAGTGGTCCGGCACTTGCAGAGCATGCAGGCGCAAGGCTTTGGGTTCAACCTCCAGTACCCCCCAAAAAAAAAAAAAAAAAAAAGATTGTGATAATCATTGCACAATCCTATTAATTTACTTGAAAATATTGAATTGAATGTGAAATATCAATAAAACTTCTTTTAAAAATACAAGTAGATGGGGCTGGGCGTGGTGGCGCACGCCTGTAATCCCAGCGGCTTGGGAGGTGGAGGCGGGAGGATCGCAAGTTTGAGACCAGAGGCAGTCTGCGTAATTTAGCGAGACCCTGTCTCAAAAAGTAAAAAAAATGGGCCGAGGTGCAGCTCAGTGGTCCAGCACTTGCAGAGCATGCAGGTGAGAGGCCCTGGGTTCAACCCCCAGTATCGAAAAAAAAAAAAAAAAATACAAGTAGATAGCTTCAGAATTTCTAGGAGGCTGGAAGACCTGACTTAGAGCCCATAGTGGCAGAAACAAGGACCCAAATGTCACAGACAACTAGAAGAACAAAGACATCACTGCCATTGCTGCTGGGCATGGACAGTGCTACTTGCCAAGCCAACACCATGAATGCAGAATTCAGTTGCAAGGAGCCCATCCATTACTGTCTCTGGGAGCCAGGTGATCTGCTGCTGCTCCTGCTCTTCACTTTAGATGACCCTGCTTACCCTGTACTATTTGAACTTAGGCCAGAGGGGGAACCCTTCCACTGGTGGCCCAGTAGATAGTCTGTGATTGGTGTAAATATAGTTCTTCATTTGCATGAAGGGATATACGGTAATTGGTACAAATACCCTTGCCACAGCCCCCTCTGGGCATATAAACAGGTTGTTTGGCTCACTATTTGAAACAGCTGGGAGGCACTCTTCTGTAATGCTCCCTGGTGTTGCCACATTTGGCCCATTAAAAGGCTTCTCTTAAACTAGACATGGTGGCACACACCTGTAATCCCAGCACTCAAGAAGCTGAGGAAAGAGAACAATGAGTTTGAGGCGAGCCTGGGCTACATAGCAAGTTCTAGGCCAGCCTGTGATGCTGAGGCATAGTTAGAACCTGATAATAATAATAATAATAATAATAATATATAATAAAGGCTTCTCTTGTATGATCTTTTCTTGCCTACTTTTGATCTTTTTCATTAGTATCAATAGAGCAGGTAGAGCTAGTAACAGGAAAGAGAAGATGGCAGAAAGAGTAGCAGAGAAGCAGCAGCAGAGCAGCAGCAGCAGTAAAGGTAGCAGCAGCAAGAGCAGTAGCATGGAGAGGGTGTCTGAAAAGTTCCACATAGTGAACAGAGGTGGGGAACAGAGGCAGTGAGGATGACAAAGCCTTTGAAGAGCTGAAGATGAGAAACTGCAGGTCCTGGTTGCTGGAAGAGTTCCAGGAGCTACCAAACCCAAAGGGTCAAGTATCCCAACATCCTTTGCCTAAGAGCTGAAACCTTGCTGCTGTAGGAACTGAGAGTCCCTATACCTGAGGCCTGTTCAGGAGCTGTTACATTAACAGGTGCTGCCAGCTGCTTCCTGCTGCTGCCGCTCACTGCTGCTGGAAGCCTAGGATTATAATAGCTGTCAAGTGCTGGAGCTGCTGCTGATTAAAGCCCAGAGTAATAAGCCTCCAATCTGAGTACCTAGGGCCATAAGTCTCTGACTTTTAAATCCTGGAGTAATAAGCTTGGAGCTGTAAAGCTCGGGGTCTACCAGTCTAGCCCCTAAGCCTTGTGCACTCAAATGCCCAGGACTGCCAGCACTGGAAGAGCTTCTCCTTGCCTATTCACAATTTCTATTCAAGTGTAGCAAAAGGCCCCATGCCAGCTGATTGGTAACACAAGTCCTCCAAATGTCAAGGACAAGGTACACAGGTGGTTCATTCACTTCCTTTGTTTTGTCCCCTTGCAAATGTGAGTAGGATACAGAGCAATGGAAACTAGGGGTGTTTGGAGGTATATTCAAATAGGGGCCACTGGGACAATTTGGGGTGGCTCATATTATTTCTGGTTTAGGTTGTTGAGACTTTTTGCCAGATGATTTTTTTCTCCCTGTGTCTCCTATGAACACAGGATAAATTAATTCCTTTCTCAGGCCATCCCACATCATTTCTTTGTGTTCTTGAGTTCTGTTTGGAACTCTAAATCTTTGTTCCATCTGGGTAGCTAGGATGATGTAGAGCAGGCTGGAAGAGGGTCTGGCCCTTTCACCATAGTTCATTTCATTTTTTATGCTCCCTTTCTATCTGGCTTTTCTTAATAGCTTTGAGATGAATTTCCTTTCAGCTTTGCTCTGGCCTTGTGAAAGCAAAGAGTTGAGTTATTAGGCACAATAGAAGCACTTATTTATCTGGCTTTCATCAAGATAAATAGCAAATTTATATAAAATCTTAGCACATCAAAAACATCCCAATATATAAAAAACAAGTGTGGTTTATTTAATGGCTTTGCAAAGCTTTACCATAAAATATCAACATGGTAAATTAATTTGCTAAATGGCATCTTAACCTGAAGTCACTTATTGCACTTATGGGGCAGATGGAAGAGATGAATTTTAAGAAATTCTCATTGTGGAGTTTTAAAAAAATCACCACATCAGCGACATCATACATAAAAAGCAAGGATGATGTATTCATCATCAATACATTTAATAACAGCCACAGCACCATTTGCTAGAAATTCCCTTTGAATCTGAGTTATTTTAAATAAGGCATCACACATAAGGGTATGGGAGAAAAAATTCCGTGCTCCGTTTCCATTAATTTCACAGTGAGTAACTTTGAAATAGTGTAGGATTTACAGGTCAGCAGCAAAAACTCACTCAACCAGGGAGAAAATGGGCCATTTCTCTTTGGTGTTCAACTGAAGACCCCACTTAGGAGCTATTTCATGGTTTTTAAAGAGTCTTTTAACTGTATCATTTCTTGATTTTAACTGGGCTGAAGCAGCTCCCCATGATACAGGGAAATGTGAGTGAATTGGGTTTCCTCTGCATTACAAGGGAATTATCCAGGCCCCCAAGTGGCAACCTGCCCAGATTAATGTTAAACACTGTCACACCAGCTGAGAGGAAGACATGAGGCACAAATGCTGGCTTTTGTCATTGGTAACTTTAAAATGTTGAGAAAGTAGAAGAAAGATGTGTGTAGCCCATTAAAGGACTTTGCCTCTCTATTTTGACTTGCTCCATAGAATAGGGGCTGGGATTTAGCTCAGTTGGTAGAGCACTGCGCTGCAGTCTCTGAGGTCCTGAGTTCAATTCCCAGCACTGCAAAAATGGGAGAAGGACCTGGCAATCCACTCCCAAGGCAATCCTGAAACAATCAGTCATTGAAAACCCTGTGAGGGTCGCTATGAGTTGGATACCGACTTGATGGCACCTAACAACAATAACAACCATAGAATAGGGGCTGAGGATGGCCATTTGGCTGGTTCTCACACTCATGAAGAGCCTCAGCTCTAGATATTTGATGTCAGCATCAAAGAAGGTCATCCATCCAGTCCCAGAAACATTCAGTGACTGACAGAAGATGACACTCACTGTAAAACTTTCATCTACCTTGTATACTGCTTGTGGTACCATATATGTCAATATTTCACATATCATTATTATCATGTGAATGACAGAAGTACATATTGTTGCATTTAATGTAAACAACATTTAAAACTCACTGTATAGCCATACCTGATGGTGCATACCTGTAATCATAGTACTTACAAGGCTGAGGCAGGAATGATACTGAGTTCAAAGCCAACCTGGGCTACTTAGTAAGTTCTAGGGCAGCCTGAGCTACATAGTGAGACTCTGTCTCAAAAAACCAAGGAGTGGATATGTAGCTTGATGATGGAATATTTGCCTAGTATGCACAAGGCCTATGGTTCAATTCCCAGTACCACAGGGAAGGGGGAAGAGAGGACTACAAGTTTTTGTAAGCCAGTTTTGAAATTTTTAGTTTACTTTGTGTTGTTGTTAGGTGCTGTGGGGTCAGGTCTGACTTATAGTGAACCTATGTACAACAGAATGAAACACTTCTGTCACTGTGCCATGCCCACCATTATGTCAGTGTGTTTCTGCTATTTGTAGGGTTTTCGATGGCTGATTATTTCAGTAAATGGGCTGGCAGGTCCTTCTCCCATTTTTTGTGGTGCTGAGGATCCAACTCAGGGCCTCAGAGAGTGCAGAACAGCAGTACCAACTGAGCTAAACCCAAGCCCCTTCCTTTTCTTTATATAGAAATAAATAAATAAGCATAAGAAAGAAAATAGTTTGAGCCTCTCTCAACTTCTGAGAGACCTGGAAGGATGTTTGTCTTACTAGTAAAAAGATGTTATATATTTGACTCAAATAAATTCATTCCAGTTGTTAATCTCTAGGCCTTTAAGTGGTAAAGATGATTTTTTAAAAAATCTGTATATAAAAGTAAGAGTGAGCCCCACCTAATAGTAGCCACTGTACTAGACTTACTGTGGTATGTTATTTAATCTACAACAGCACTTGAGGTAAAGATTGTTATCCTTGTTTTACCTGTGCATAAACTGAGGCTCATAGATTGACACTGGCCTAAAATCACCCAGCTGATAGAAGAACTAAGATGTGAACCCAGGTATGCTTGTCCCCAAAGCCATGTTCTTAGCCACTACCCAAAGAATCACTTAAATAGTAATTAATAATTTTATAGGAAAACTAAGAGACATAACTGTAGAGGAAGCATTCTCTCCCTGTCAGGACCAAACCAACAAGTCAGATTCTACCCTCTTGGCTCCCAGCTATAGACTTCATGCTGGCTAGCCCCCAGTCTGTCAGCTTAGTCTTCCTTCAGCTAGACAGTCACAGTATAGCTGATAGGCTTCACCTTTAGATATGCTAAGCTTTGGGTGTTCTGAACATAGACCATGATGACATTGGGACAGTTCAGAAACTCCTCAGCAGCGCTGTACAGATCACTGTTTGAATAATCATTTGCAGAGGATAACCTTATATTTAAGCCTTGGGTCTACCCTGCTTTTTCTCTATGTACTAAATGCTATACTGTACTTTGAAGGAATTAATTATGAATAATGTTCAACTATGCACTACCTTACTTAAAGGATATATGTAGATAAAGATGTAGCTATAGTATTTGTTGTTGTTGTTGTTGTTGTTTTACAGTATTGGAAGGTTGAATCAGGCCCTCACTCATGCTAGGCTAGTGCCCTACCTCTGAGCTGCACCTGTAGCCCTTTTTCTATTTTTTAAATTTTAAAACAGGATCTCACTAAGTTGCATAGGCTACCTCTGGCCTCAAACTCAAAATCCTCCTGCCTCAGCTTTCCAAGTAGCTGGGATAGGCATACATGATGGCACCTGGCCTTATATCTTATTTTTAATAAATGTATCATTTTAATAAGTAATATAGGTACATAAAAGAGTATTCAACAAGTACAAAAGGATATATAGTGAAAAGTCTTCCCACCTATTACCCCCACCTCTACCCTCTAGTTGTCTGGCTAGAGGCAACTACTGTCTTTAAGAGATATTCTGTGATAATACAAGCATCGAATTTATCTGTTTAAACAAGAGCATCCACCTCAACATTGCATTTTTTTCTTTTTCTTTTTTTTAATTGGAAATTTTTAATGTACAACTTAATATGTTTCATTCTGACATGCATTTCATTGTGACATTTCCATATATGCGTTTCATTTTACATTGCACAGATAAGTTCCCCCTTACCCTCTTGTGCATTTCCTCCCCCCAACCCCCCACCCCCATCCCACCCTGCCACCAAAGGCCTCTCTTCCATTTGCATGTCTTTTTGTGGGAATGTTTTCCTATATGTCCTTGGATCCCAATTATGTTTAAGGTTGAAACTTTTTCTGTAGTGATCTATCTTTTTACATTGTCAGTAATGTTACATGAATTTTCTAGCCCATTTGTATTATTACCATTCTTTGGTATTACTGGTATTGTTATAATTATTTCCCAAATTATTAAAGTTGGGCTGTTTACTTTGAGGTCGCCATCTCTCTCATTCCTCACTCCTCCTTGTTCCTTCTCTCCCTTCTTTCTTCTCCCATCATTTCTTCCTTTTGCTAGAACCCTCCCTCTTCCTTTTGTGTTCCCTAAATTGTCCCTTCTCCGGTGAGTTGACTTTACCTTTTTATTATGTTACAATTTCTCTATAGGATTTTTTCCTTCTTTTGATTTTGATTCAGCACCCATATATGAGTGAGAACATGTGGTATTTCTCTTTTTGGGCTTGTGTTCGTTCACTTAAAATAATTTTCTCCAATTCCATCCATTTTGCTGCTAATGACCTTGTTTCATTTTTCTTGATTGCTAAGTAGTATTCCATTGTGTATATACACCATAGTTTTTTTTTTATCCATTCTTCTGTTGATGGGCACTTTGGTTGGTTCCATATCCTTGCTATTGTGAAAAGTGCTGCATTGAACATGGAGATTCAGGTGTCTCTGTGATATGATGACCCATCTCCCTTTGGGTATATTCCCAATAATGTTATAGCTGGGTCATACAGTAGATCTATTTTTAGTTTTTTAAGATATCTTCATATTGATTTCCACAGTGGTTGGACTAATTTACAGCTCCACCAGCAGTGTAAGAGGGTTCCCTTTTCTCTGCATCCTTGCCAGCATTTGTTGTTATTTGTTTTATTGATCTTGGCCATTCTTAATGGTGTAAGGTGAAATCTCAGAGTTGTTTTAATTTGCATTTCACTAATGGCTAGGGCTATTGAGCATTTTGTCATGTGTTTCATAGCTTTACAAGCCTCTTCATTTGAGAACTATCTGTTCAGTTCCTTTGCCCATTTGTGTATTGGGTTATTTGTTTTCTTGGGAATGTTTTTCTTGAGTTCTTTATAAGTTCTGGTAATTAGACCTCTGTCAGATGTATAGGATGGGAAGATTTTTTCCCATTCAGTGGGGATTTCCTTGACTGTGTTGATTGTTTCCTTTGCTGTACAGAATCTTTTTAATTTCATGTAATCCCATTTATCTATTCTTGTTGCAATTTCTTGAGCAATTGGAGTCTTATTAAGGAAATACTTTCCTGTGCCTTTATGTTGGAGCATACTGCCTATTCTGTCTTCTATTAATTTTAAAGTTTCTGGTTTTATGTTGAGGTTTTATCCATTTTGAGTTAACTCTCATGCATATTGAGAGATGTGGGTCAGTTTTCATTTTTCTGCAAGCAAATATCCATGTTTCCCAGCACTATTTATTGAAAGGGCCATCCTTTTTCCAATTTACTTGCTTTTTGCTCCTTTGTTGAAAATTAGGTGGCTATAGGTGTGTTGAGACATTTCTGGATCTTCTATTCAACATTGCATTTTTAATGATGTATCTTTAAGATGGTTTCATATCTGCATATCTAGAGTTGCTTTATTTTTTTTTTTTATGACTGCATACGATTCCACTGGTGGATGTACTATTATGGAGTTAACAAATCCTCTTTCAATAGACATTTAGGCTGTTTTAGATGCTTTGTTATTATATATAATACTATAGAGAATACTGTTCTACCTGTAACAACCTACAAATGTAGCCATATTTATAATATTAATTCCTAGAAATCAAGTTGCTCTGTCAAATTTAGTCAACTCTTCCCAGAGGTTGTATCAATTTATACTTGTTCCAACAATTTGCCTGTTCCCTAATGTCTTCATCTACACAATGTGTTACAAACTTGGATCTTTGTCAGCCAGTTCTAATTTGCCTTTCTTTTATTATAAGGGTAAATGAACAACTTTTCATATGTTTACATGTCATCTGTATTTGCTTTTCTATCAACTATCTGTTAATCTCTGTTGACTATTTTTCTACTGAGTTGTTGGTCCTTTTTCTTATTAATATGTAGGAGTTCTTTTTTATATTAAGGAAATAAATCCTATGGCATAAGTGTTATATTTATTTTTCTTAATTTGTCACTTTTCTTTAACTTCATTATTTCTTGGCAGGCATTTTTTTTTCATTTTTATGCATTAAAATCTATCAGTCCTTTCTTTTATGGCCTCTGGGATTTGTATCAAATTTACAAAGCTTTTCCCACATTAATATTATATGGAAATTCTCCATGATTTTGTCGAGCATTTTATGGTTTCAGTTTTATGTTTAAATCTTTGATCCAGGCTGGGTGTGGTGGCACATACCTATAATCCCAGTGACTAGGGAGGATCGTGGGTTCGATACCAGAGGCAGCCTGCATAACTTAGTGAGACCCTGTCTCAAAAAGAAGAAAAAAAAAAAAAACAAAAAACAAAAAACAATGAGAGTGCTGGGCTGGGTGTGCAGCTAAGTGGTAGAACATTTGCAAAATTTGTGCAAGGCTCTGGGTTCAGTCTCCTAGTATTGAAAAAAAAAAGTGTTAGAGCTAGACATGTTGGTGCACATCTATAATCCTAGCACTCAGGAGACTAAGGTAAGAGTACCTCAAATTTAAGGCCAGGGTGAGATCCATAGCACTACAAAGAAAGACCCAATATGGAAATGGAATAAAGCCTCCAACCTTGATATTTGAGAAAGATCAATAAAATGGGTAAATCTCTCTCTCAAAACTAATTAAGGGGAAAATAGAAAAAAGAAATATGAGATTAGGAATAAGAAAAGAAAATGAAATATTATGAATGAATAGTATGTTGAACTCTATGGCAATACATATGAGATAAAATGGAAATTCATCTTTTCCTATTAAAATCTCAGGGGAAAAGCTTCCATATTTTTTAATGTTAAATGAAAACAATAGAACTCTGCAAAGTTACACTGAAACATACTTCCTTCCAAAAGTTTAGGAAAACTGGTTTTGTATTTTAAAATGAGCAATACAAAAATTATGAAATCCTACACAAAGGACTTTTATTGTACAATAAAAGAGAATAAGACAGAAAAATGACACCATGGTCTAATGGTTCTCAAATATTTATTCCCAAAATCTCTTTGTTAAAAGATAGTAAGGACTCCCCTAAAACTCTTGCTTATGTGCATTATATCTGTTCATTTTTTTACCCAACTTAAAACTGAATTTTAAAATATTTATTAGTTTAAACATAATACACCCATTACATGTTAACTTAATAGCATATTTCATGAGAAGTACCCATATTTTCCAAAACAAAAGGTAATTGTTTTATATTTATGCAAATTTCTTTAATAATAGTCTTAACAGAAGACAGCTGGATTCTCATATCTGCTACTGCATTCCACTTATTGCTATGTGCTGTTTTAGTTAAACTACATGAAGAAAATCTGGCCTTACACAGGTATGTAATTAGAAAAGGAAAAGTATTTTAATAGCTTTTCAAATAATTGTGGTTATTCTTCTTTGATGTTACCAAATTTTGACAAGTGATAGTTATCTGAAGGTTAGTTGCAACATGCAATAAGAAACCTTGTCAATGAACTTTCCATACTTTTCCATTAAAATCTGTTGGTTTATCTTTGAGTAGATCTTTTACCAAGGTATGACTCCATAACAATGTGTTGGTCGTTTGGATGACATTGGTTTAGAATTATGCAGACCTTCCAAATCTTGACATATTTCATTAAACCAAAAAAAAGTGGGGGAGGCCTATGGGTAAATATCATTTCTAGTCTCACCAGAAAAATATTTAATTTTAGAAAGTTCTCAGTCTCTTGGTGGCAAATACAAACTTTCCAAAATTCTAATTTTCATTTGAAAACTCAGATTTTATAATAGGCAACAAATATTATCAGTTGTTTTCCTTGAAGTTGTAGGCTCACTTGGTTCATATTTAAAATATGTCTACCAAATGCCCAAGTCTGAGTAACTATAGTTCATCTAAGCCAGGCATGGTTGTATTTGCTTGCAATCCTAGCATTTGAGAGGCCAAGGCAGGAAGATCATGAGTTTGAGGCCAACCTGGGCTATGTAGCAAAACTCTGTCAAAAAAAAAAAAAAAAAGGAGTTAGGTCAGCTAACAATTCAGTTATAACAATCCTTGTTGTTGTTAGCTGCCCTTAAGTCATGTCTGACTCATAGCGACCCTCATAGGGTTTTCAATGGCTGATTGTTTCAGGATTGCTTCAGTAGTAGACTGCTATATCCTTCTCCCATTTTTGTAGTACTGGGGATCAAACCTGGCTCCACAGAAAGTATAGAGCAGCATTCTACCAACTGAGCTAACCTCCAGCCATCCAGCCATAACAATCCTAGAAACATTAGACATTAATATTCATTAATAGTATATGTTAGTAGTGTCTTATGTGTATTTCTCATTTTGTCACATAGAACACTAAAAAGATGTGTACTCAAGAGATAAGATTTAATTAAATTAATAACTTTTACTGTTTCATCTAGCACATTATTAAAACCTGTTTAAAAAAAAAACTATGTAAAATGCCTAGTAACACATTTTGGTCCCACTACCTTTATCTGGGAGCTGGGATTTAGCTCAGTTGGTAGACCACTGCTCTGCAGTCTCTGAGGTCCAGAGTTCAATTCCCAGAACCGCAAGAATGGGGGAAGGATTTGGCAATCCACTCCCAAGATAATCTCGAAACAATCAGCCATTGAAAACCCTATGAGTGTCGCTATGAGTCCAACATATGACTTGATGGCACCTAACAACAACCTTTATTCGGCCCACAGACTGTCGTCCAATCCTGTCAGATCTCAGAAGCTAACCAGGGTCGGGCCTGGTTAGTTCTCACATGGGAGACTGCCTAGGAACACCAAGTGGTATAGGCTTGAGAGAAGGACCTGGCAACTCTCTTCCATTGAAATCCCTATAAATAGTAGAGAAGCACTGACAATAGTGTTTCATCTGTTGTATATAGGGTCGCTATAAGTTGGATACCGACTCAATGGCACTTAACAACAACATTTATTCATGATAAAAGATCAATAATTTTATCTATCCTTGCTTTTGAACTACTATTGCAAATGTCAACACAACAAAAGAAAAAAAACTTCTTAGTCATGTTTGGAAAATAGTTTTTGCCTTGCAGCATGTTTGAAAGGTCTCAAGGCACACTTGGAAATCCACTATTATAGATAATGAAAGCACTCAGGTATATCCACAGAGTAGATCAAACCATTTCAAAATTAGCCAGTGGACATCAAGAAACCAAGTCAATATTTGATAGAACAACATAAGTCAAACTAGAAAAAAATCAGAAATTAGGTGAGAGATACCAGGAAGCGTTAGAAACAAAGAGAAAAAATTATTTCAAAAATAAAGGGCAACCTAGAACTAATAAACAAAATAGATTATGTCTTCAGAAAGCTAGAACATGAGGAGGAGGAATTTAAAAAAAATTTTTAAGGTGAAAAATAAATAAAGAATTTGAGAGAAAATGCCTCAAGTTGAATATAGTCAGGGAAGATCCAAAACATGGATAATAAAGATCCTGAAGAAGAAAACAAAGGAAAGGAACAAAACAAACATCAAAAATATAATTGGAGAAAACTTTCCTGCAGTGAGAAAAGATTTCAAACTACAAGACACACCTTTTTCTAAGAATATCAAACCAGAATCACCAACACCCACACTTATTCTACAGTGGTAAAGATAAAGAGATATCTTTTAAGAACATCCAAGCAAAACTAGCAAGTGATATGTAAGGTAAAGAAAATTATATTAACATCAAAACTTTGAATGACATAGCCATATACTACAAGAAAGCAAAGCAACATGTTTACGATACTTAAAAAGAGAAAATGTAAGCCAAGAATTTCATATTCAGAAAAATTGACTTTCAAGTATAAAAAAGTAAAAGGGTTGCCTAGCATGCCCAAGGCCTTGGGTTAGATTTTCAACACTGCCAAAAACATGTAAACAAATGAAAAACAAAACAAGCCTAATTAATCAAGTCATACACAAAAGGCTATTATATGCTCCTATTTATAGGAAATATCCAGAGTAGGTAAATGCTTAAAGACAGAAAGATTAGCTCTTGAAGATAGAAGAGTGACTAATACTTAAGCAAGGAGGTTTCCTTTCTTAAATTTTATTTTTTCTTGAGAAAAGGACACCCTATGTAGACCAAGCCTACAGCTGTGACCCTGTGGCATTCTACCCCGTTAGATCTCAGAAGGTAAGCAGGATCAGGCCTGGTTAGTACTTGGATGGGAGAACAGGTAGAAACACCAGATACTGTAGGCTTGAGAGAAGGACCCGGCAACCTACTCCCAAAAATCAATTGGCCATTGAAAACCCTATGAATAGCAGAGAAGCACTGATAATAGTGTTTTGCCTGTTGTACATAGGGTCCCTATGAGTTGGATACTGACTCCAGGGCGTGTAAAAACAACAGTGTAGACCAGGCTGGCCTCAAATTGATAATACTACTGCCTCAGCCACCAGAGTGCTGGGATTACAGGCATGTGCCACCACACTTGGCAGGATTTCCTTTTAAAGTGATGAGAATGTGCTGGAACTACACAGTAATGATGTTTAAACAACATTGTGAATCCAGGTGCAGTGGCGCAAACCTCTAATCCCAGCAATTTGGGTAGAGGCAGGAAGATTGCAAGTTCAAGGCCAGAGGCAACCTGCATAATTTAGCAAAAGCCTGTCTCAAGATTTTTTTAAAAAGGATATTTCTTTTCCAATTTTAAGAAAATACAGAAAAGAATGTGCACATGTCTATTCAATCAGCAACATCTAGATTTCAAGAAACTACAGATCAAATGTCTTGAGTGTTTCAAAAGGTAAGTTGTAAGAATGAAAAAAAAAGACAGGAGTCTAGAGTTTAGACTAAAAACATGTAAAAAAAATTAAATGTCCAACATTAAACTATAATGTCTAGGGATACACACCTAAAACTTTGAAAAAATACAAGAAAATGAGTAAAAGTTAGGATCAGTGTCACAGGGAGAAAAGGAGGTGCAACTGGAATGAGACATCTGGATGGAGCTTCTGAAGTGGCTGAAAAAAATTCTGCTTTTTGACTTGGATAATTGGTACAAGGGTGTTGGCCTTATAATAAGTTATTAATCTATATACTTATTTTATTCAGACTTCTATATTTTCATTTTATAATAAAAATATTAAGGAAGAGGAAGAAGAGGATGACGAGAAAGATGAGGAGGAGAAGGAAGTAAGGTGGTGGAAGAAAAGGAGAGGGAGAGGAGGAGAGGGGAGGAAAGGAGAAGAAAGGACAAAACTAAAATCAGCAGCAATAGCAGCTACAACAAAAGTAAGCCAAGCACACCTCCCACATACCATCTACCCCAAATGGAGAAGCAGGGGAAAAGCCGAGCCTCTTAATGAAGACTGAAGGGTTGGAATGTGTTTCAATCTAATGCAATAACTCAGTTGGGACTGAATTTTGATTATAGATGACTTTTGGACATACTTCCAAAAACTAGTCCAAGTTAGACCTGCCCCAGGACTGCTCCACCTCGCAGAACTAAAGGTGCAGTTGCAGACCAAAGTTAAGTGACTTTTATGTTTACACCAGTGAGTCTTGTATATGCAATGTGCTGGTTATAAAAATATAAATTACCTAAGTAACAACAAGAACAACAAACAAGTTGACCAAGATATAAGCCAATTATAATTTTAAAGTTTTAAAAGATGATTAAGGATCTATATCTTTAAAGTCTATAGGCTCAGACACTTTCATGAGTCAGGTATATCTAACCTTTAAATAATGGATTATTCCAATGTTATTTAAATTATCTTAGACGCTTTCAAAGTCATTATTTAATGGAACTAACATAACTTTAGTACTTAAACTCCATACAAATAGAATCCCTGTTCCCCATCA
Organism: Pedetes capensis; assembly: GCA_007922755.1. Taxonomy (NCBI): domain Eukaryota; kingdom Metazoa; phylum Chordata; class Mammalia; order Rodentia; family Pedetidae; genus Pedetes; species Pedetes capensis. The sequence goes on along the minus strand of VMDO01002954.1, from coordinate 113,831 downwards.
AATAACTACAGTACACTAATCTCACTTCTGAACATTTTTTAAATCTAAATAAAATATGAAAAAGTTATCATCCTATCAAAAGAAGTGATATGATGGATTAGGTTTATTGGAAGAATTCAAGCCTGGTTTAAGTGTAGCAAACCTATCAACATAATTAATGTTGTTGTTGTTGTTAGGTGCTGTCGAGTCGGTATCCAACTCATAGCGACCCTCATAGGGTTTTCAATGACAGACTATTTGGGATTACCTTGGGAGTGCATTGCCAGGTCCTTCTCCCATTTTTGCAGTGCTGGGAATTGAACTCAGGACCTCAGAGACTGCAGTGCAACGCTCTACCAACTGAGCTAAATCCCAGCCCTAATTAATGTTATCAATAAGTAAAATAGTAAAATATCAACTTCCATGTCTAATAAAAACTCAAAGGAAACTACTTGAATATTATAAAACTTATTTACCAAAAACTAATAGCAGTCATGGGCCAGGGTTTAGCTCTGTTGGTAGAGAGCTGCTCTGCACTCTCTGAGGACCCAGGTTTGATCCCAGCACTGCAAAAATGGGAGAAGGATGGGGAAATCCACTTCCAAAGCAATTCTAAAACAATCAGCCATTGAAAACCCTGTGAGGGTGGCTATGAATCAGACCCTACTCCATGGCATCTAACAACAACAACAAGGCTTCACAAACATTTGGGAGAAGGACCCAGCAACCCACTCCCAAAAAACAATCAACCATTGAAAACCCTGTGGAATAGCAGAGAAGCACTGACAATAGTGTTTGATCTGTTGTATATAGGGTCAATATGAGTCTATGAGTCAGATACTGAGGATACTGACTCATGACACCTAACAGCAACAATAACAATAGCAGTCACACCAGGTGTGGTGGCACACACCTGTAATCTAGCACTCAGGAGGCTGAGGAAGGAGAATTAAGAGTTCCAGGCCAACCTAGGCTACACAGAAAGGCCCTATCTCAAAAAACAAAAACAAACTTTTATAAAAGATGAATTACTAAACCATTGTTTTAAAGGCAAAAACCAGGCAGGCAGCAATGGCACACACCTGTAATCCCAGCAACTTGGGTGGCTGAGGCAGGAGGATTGCAAGTTTGAGGCTAGAGGCAGCCTGCACAACTTAGCAAGACCCTATCTCAAAACAAAAACAATAAAAAAATAATAATTAAAAACGAACTAGTGATGTGGCTAACTAGTGGAGCACATGCCTAGCATGTGCGAGGCTCTGGGTTGAACCCGACCCCCCCAATACTGCAAAAACAAACAAACTAACAAATAAATAAAAGCAAAACCAAGATAGGAGACCTTGCTATTGCCATTGCTAGTCAATATTTTGGAGGTCCTAGCTAATGAAATAAAGTGATAGAAAATAAAATAATTAGTGCAAAGATTTTATTTTTAAGTAAAGGACAATAGCTCTAAAAAATGGTGTTGGGGGTACCAACTTGGCTTCTCTTAGCCTGTACATTTTTCTTTTTTGGATTTGTGCTGAGATATACTTTTTAAAATTTTAAAACAACATTTAAATTAGGATTTTTTTTTTTCTCACAAATATCCAGTTTTCTGGTTCTCTTTTGAAGACTGGAAGATATACCTACCTGAGGTTATATTCTCTCATGATCTAGGAAGGAAGGAAGGAAAGGAGAGAGGCAGGGAGGGAGGGTGGGAGAGGGAGGAATGTGTTTAAAGAAATGTTTCTCAGAATGTGTCCCCCTCATTAAGTGAAGCATGACTGTACAGCAGTTGTACTCTGCTATTACAATTACCATAACATTAGTGCATTTAAAGTACTATAAAGGTCCAGAAGTAGGCAAACACATGCCTGAACAAATTAGAGAACCAGAAATGGAGGCCAGTGTACATGGGAACTCAATGTACCACAAAGGTAGAATTTCAGTTTAGCAGAGAAAAATAATTTATTTACAAAAGTGTCACAATGGGATAGCCATCTGGAAGAAATGCATGTCACATACAAAAATAAATTCCAGATGGATTCCAGATTAAACATAACAAAAATAAAACTCTTAGAAAATTTAGGAGAATAACCAACCTTGGGATTAGAGAGGCATTTTAAAATATGACAGGAAACTCAGACACAATAGATGAAAAGGCAGGCATATTTGACAACATACAATCAAACAGTTTTATATAGTAAAAACACAAGCATGAATAAAATAAAAATGACAAATAATTGGGAAAATATTGCACACCCATTTGGTTAAAAAAATGTTTGTTTAAACACTTTTTATGTGATAGGTACAACCAGAAGCAATGCTGAATAAAACAAAGAATATCCTTGTATTCCATTCATAGAGTTTACATTTTAGTGATAGATGATACATATGACTGATAACATACAAAGAGTTCTTACAAGTGAAAGAGGAACAACCCAGTAGAAACATGATAAGAAAATATAAACACAATTCAGAGAAGGATTTAAAGTAATCAGAAAGATATGAAATATCTACTGCTTTCGTAAGATGGAAACACTTCTGTTTTGCTTTATGTTTTGTTTGTTTTTAAGGTCTTGCTAAGTTGCCCAGGCAGATCTTGTACTCATTATGTAGCCCAGGCAGGTCTCAAATTTGTGATCTTCTTGCCTCAGCCTCCCAAGTAGCTGGGATTACAGGAAGGTGCCACAGTGCCCAGAGAAACATTGCACATTTCTTCCTAACTCTGCATCCAGTGAACTCATGTTGGTAGTTTGAACTCAGCAATGATAAAGATATTTATACATAGAAATTAGCAAATGCTACACATTAGGCTTTGGTTCTTTTTTTTTTGGTTGTCTAACCTTAAGAAATTGAGTGAGAAAAATATTTAAAATGCAGATTAACTTAAAAGTGTGATATAGCTGTAGCCATTATAAATAACAGAAAACATTAAGGAGATATTCTACCAGTATTTTGAAAATTATTATTCAGTTCAGGAAAGAAGCCATTCCCCTTATTGATGAATGAGTGAAGTTCCAGTAGGCAATGCTGAAGTTGAAGATTTCATTTAGTGAATATAATTTCTACAAGGATGAGAAATAGTTTTATAGTAGAATACATTTCAGTTTTAATGACAATACATTTATTGGGAAAAGAGTGAGTTGGAATGAAATGCTATCTGTCAAATCATGGTTGAATTGCAATCATAGATTGCATATGGATATGAATTCAGCAAAAATCAACCAAAGCATTTTGTAAGATATACTTAGCTATATGGAACTTAAAGAGTTCCATGTATTGTTTATTTGTACATTGTATATCATTACTATCTATGAAATTTATAATAAACTTATGTTTATTATATGTTCTGTATATATAATAAACATATACAATATATGACAAATATACATACACAATGTGTGTGTGTGTGTGTGTGTGTGTGTGTGTGTGTGTGTGTGTGGCCAGCTAAACATTTACCAGGCACACTACTGCTTCCACCTGCATCTCTCATCAGAATTTATTCACAACAGCCAAGGACAGCTTACTCCATTCTGGACAACTTCATGGCAAGTTAAAAATCCTATTACTGTTATGAAAGACAGATTGGATTTGTGGAAAGAATTATCAGTCTCTGCCTTAGCACTATAATTTTCATTTTATTTAAGAGGAAACTGAGTCTTAGAGCTTAAATTAACTTATCCAGTATCACTTACCTAGTAAGCAAAGGAGCTGAGATTTGGACCCATGTTTGCCTGGCTTCAAAGTTTTTTTCTCCATACCATTCTGTACCTCTAGATATGTAACATTCTGAGTTTGAGGTAATGGTAGAACTTACAAGTAAAAGATGTTTTTCCAAATTCCAACCTGTTGTTAGGTGCCATTGAGTCGGGTCAAATTCATAGCAACCCTAGGTACAACAGAATGAAATACTACCCAACACTTTGCCAGGCACATAATCTGTTTTATGTTTGAGTCTATTGTTGCAGAGACTGTGTTTCTTCTCATTTTGAGTCATGCCACATCAACAAATGGAAGTCCCAAGGACTTTACTCCATTCCCACAATTAAGATTGAATCTACTTTGAGAAGGCAACTCTTCCCTAGTCATCTTTTGGATGCCTTCCAGCCTTGGGGGCTCATTCTCTGACACTGTATTTCACAGTGCTTCTCTGCTATTTAAGAGGTTTTCAACAGCTAATTATTTCAGGAGTGGGATGCCCAGTCCTTCTCCCTAGTCTGTCTTGGTCTGGAAGCTCAGCTGAAACCTATCCACTGTGTATGGCCCTGCTGGTATCTGAAATACTGGTGACATGGCTTTTTAGCATCACAGTATCATTTAAGTCCCCACAGCATGACAAGCTGACAGACACATGGGGGAAATTCCCTCAAGGCACATATTTATATAAGCTGATTAATGGACTGAAGGGCTGGGATTTAGTTCAGTGGGTAGAGCGCTGCGCTGCAGTCTCTGAGGTCCTGAGTTCAATTCCCAGCACTGCAAAAGTGTCAGAAGGACCTGGCAATCTACTCCCAAGGCAATCCCGAAAACAGTCAGCCATTGAAAACCCTATGAGGGTTGCTATGAGTCGGACATGACTCGACGGCACCTAACAACAACAACAACAATGGACTGAAGGATTTCTACCACAGAGAAGTCAGTGAGTGGCTAGGGTTAGGAAGTCCATGAGAACAATGTATATTGTCTAGAAAACTCATTTTCTTGCAGGGAGATTAAACCCATGCTTTTCTCCAGAGACGTAGGGGGCCTATGTATCCATTATTCCTCAGACACAGTCCATGTGATGTTTTTATTACCTCAGAAATAAACATTGTTGTAGACACATCATGAGAGATAGGTAGAGACCTGAGAAGGAAGAGAGAACTTGGACATGGGAATGAGGTGACTTGGAAAATTGCCTTACCCCAATTGATCAGTAACTCCCTCACCATGAGAAAGTTACGCGTGTATGAGTCTTATCTACTAGACATTAAAGTCTTTGAAGGCAGGAACTGTGTCTTGTTACATTTCCTAACATATGTCTTCACATAGTCAATGAGGAACAAATATTGATTGAATGTATTACCTTATGGATGAATTGTGATTAAATGTATTCAGTACTTATTTATATAAGTGTCTTATTTCTCTGTGACTGAATATTCCTAAGAGAAAGAACCAAATCTTCCATCAGGACCGGGGAGTTACTTAATTATTTATCCAACAGATATCCAATAAATTCTCACCATATGAGAAACACCATAGAGTTAACATATTGGCTGTGTCTTCACCTTAGATGAACTCTATGGTGGGGGGAATAATTTCTTCTTTCCTCTGGAATTTCCCACAGAGTACTGTATATACTGTATTCGGAATTCAAGTTTCATTATAAAAACAACTAACATTTATTGGATTCTTCCTATATGTTGGCATTGCATGAACTGCTTTATGTGTATTATTATATTTAGTCCTCATAACAATCCTATAAGGTGGGTACTGCTATGACCTCTACTCAACAAACAAGGAAGCTGATGCATAAGAGATTAAGTAGTGAAAAGTCTCACAGCTATGAAGTGTCAGGATCCTTGGATTCCTAGTTCTTAATCATTGCCTTCCCCTGGGCTACTGGCTGTGCTAGTTCTCCGAAGCAGCTCCAGTAATTGATGAGCCATTTTTAAAAGCCTAATTCTAACTCTTCTGTGGACATTGGAGTCTGCCCTCAGTCACTCCCCTTGTTAGTGAGGATTGACAGATATAGAGGTCAAGTTTTCAGACTAGGTGCCTTGTTAACAAAAATCAGTGATGAACACCATCTCTGCCAGGTTTTTGGTTTTGTTTTGTGGTTTGGATTATAGACCACTTTCACTTGTCCACTACTAATTGAAAAACTTAAGAGTTTCCTTATTTGCTGAATCTAGCTGTCATATAAGATTGAAAATGCCTTAAACAGTAGAGCTTGAGGGGATCTTTTAAGAATTCCTGCTTTGTCTGGTTCAAGATGGATGACTGAACTCATTCATTTACATTGTTTTCATCTAAATTCTTACTCAGATGTGATTAAGGATCTACAAAAGAGAATCAAAAGGAGAAACTGTTCATAGACCAGAAAATTTTATATGACTTTCTGGAAAAGAGAAAGTGGATATGACATTACTTACAGGTAAATATCGAGCAAAGGGAGCTATGGCCCCAAATACCTGCACATAAAAAATGAAAGCAGAGTTGGGAAAGAAATCATGAAACAAAGGGAGGGAGGGATGGAGGGAGGAAGGAAGGAAGAAAGGAAGGAAGACTGACTAGAGATGATAAGACTTTGTTGGGAAGTTAAGTGCTACTATGAATGAAACTAAAATACAGTATGATTTCTAGAGTATGATGGAATGTAAGAAAATGCAATTCATTTGACCTTGATGCTTGAGCAGATTTCTTTGAGCACTATTGCAGCTTTTGTAAGGATTCAACAACACTGTTTGGGTATACTGAGAATATTATTTAAAGAGTCATAATATTAAACTATTTTCAGAAATTTTTTGATTATTAGAATCAGTCCACAGAGAAACCATGAAAAATTTAATTATAGTTGCTGAACAGAATGGGAAATTTATAACAGGATAAAAGAAATATTATAACTAAACAGTTGGGAAGGGAGCAGAGCAGGATGAAATACAAGTATTAATACCTCATTGTTAATTATAGAGAATTAAAAGATGTCTCAAGTTAATTGTGTAAGAACTAGGTGGACAAGTGTATTGTGTGAAGTTGTAGAGGTAATCATAGAAGAACCAATAATAAAACACAACTAACAAAATTTGGGAGTGAAGGGGAGGTGAAAAGTCACATGAATGAGATAAATTCCTCATCCCTTCATAGAAAAGAGTCAACTGAGAAGATCTAAATTTAGGAAATCAGGAAACAAATGATTAGCATATCATTCTGAATAATCACAGTGACCAACCAAACAACTAAAAATAGATACTTTTTATCTATTCTAAGGGAAAACTTCCACATGTGTCAGGAAGTAGGGAAAATAATGTTCACTGCAGCTTCGTGCTAAAATAGTAAAGAATTAGAAATATCTAATGTTTATTGTACGTAAATTATCTCACAGTCAAATTAGGAATTTAAAGAAGTAAAATGAATATATACTCACTAGCATGGGCTGGGATTTAGCTCAGTGGGTAGAGCGCTGTGCTGCAATCTCTGAGGTCCCGAGTTCAATTCCCAGCACCGCAAAAATGGGAGAAGGACCTGGCAATCCACTCCCAAGGCAATCCCGAAACAGCCAGCCATTGAAAACCCTATGAGGGTCGCTATGAGTCGGATACCGACTCGACGGCACCTAACAACAACAACAAGCATGGAAAGATACTCAAGATGTATTTTTAAATCATATAAACAAAACAGCTGCATAACAAATGTGGTATATACCACTGGGTAAAATAAAAATCGAAGCAAGCATACCTATAAAAATCATAAAGTACTAGGAGAAAACCAACCACTATTAACAATGGTGGTTACCTCTGAGAATATAATTGAGGTGGTGGTCCAAAGCGACTCTAGCTTTATCTGTGTTGCTTGAAAATTTTACAAGAAAGTGCACATGATTTGTGTAATCTAAAACTGATCATTTTTAAGTGGCCACAACCAGGGCAAAGAAGTAAAGGTAGCAGGACATACAGCTTTTTCATTTAATACCACCGTAAGACACATCAATTTCTTTTTTTCCCATTTTCTTTTTTAACTGTATGTATTACTTTAGAATAGTAATTTTCAATAACAAAAATCAATGTTATCACTCCTTTAGTTGCAGAGAACTTCATAGAACAATGTTGCTGCAAGCAATTCTTAAGCCCAAAGTTTGCCCTCCCACCAGCCCCATAAATGATTGTTATTTATGACCACTCTGTGACATAGATGTGTACAGCTATTTACCATTTCTGCTGGGAGGATGAATGTTCACATTCATATGAGACAAAAACAAATCAAGATTCAACCAGACAGCTTGTTGTGGGCTTGGGGATTAGAAGAGCAAAAATAAAAATAAAAAACAAACCCAGCAACATACTCTAGTAAATCACTTCTCTTTTCTGTCGAGTTTTTAGGCAAGAATTCAACAACCTCATCTGGGTTGCAGACATTTTTATGTACTTGCCACTGAGTTTTAAAAACCATGAACAAAATATCTGGCAGAACTGGCCTCAGGACTGGAAGCTAAACTGTAATCATGGTGGAGTTCTTTGTCCAGAGCTCAGTATTACTGTATATGTATGTCACTTCAACTATGGGTCGTGCGTTTTTTCTTATATTTTCAAACAATTTTTCAGAGAACTTCAAAATTTTACCAGACTCTATAGGTTCAGGTGAGATCATTCTCACATCAACATGATGAAAGAATATTTGTTTTTAATCTTACTCAAATTCTGACCTTCTAGTAGCCCCATTCCTTCTATATCCCACCATTTTGTTTTTCCTGAAACTTGACTGGGCTGAGTCTAATGTTGCTCTTCTATTGCTTGTCTTTTAGGGGTGATTCATTTTGGGGAAACCTAGAATCTTTCTAAAACAAGTACCACAGATTTTGGTTCAGAAGGCAATCTTGAGTATTTTGTTTTGTTTTGTTTTGTTTTGTTCTACCTATGAAAGGATTGGACTGAGGTTTACCTCAGTTGGTAGAGCACTTCTCAGTGCTCTCTGAGGCCTTGGATACAATCCCCAGCACTGCAAAAATGGGAGAAGGACCTGGCAGCCCACTCCTGAAAATCCCAAAACAATCAGACATTGAAAACCCTATGAGTAGCAGAGAAGCACTGACATAGTCCTGGGCACGGCACAGTGTTGGGGTGTGTTTCGTTCTGTTGTTCATAGGGTCACATTGAGTTGGACCTGACTTGATGGCACCTAACAACAACAATAAAAGGATTAACGTTGTTGTTGTATTGTTAAGTGCCATCAAGTTGGGTCTGACACATAGTGACCCTATGTACAACAGAATGAAACACTCCTTGATTCTGTGCCAGGCACATGACCTTTTTTATGTTTAAGCCCATTGTTGCAGTCACTGTGTCAATCCATCTAGTTGAGGGTTTTCCTTGTTTTCATTGACCTGCCACTCTCTCAAACCTAATGTGCTTCTCAAAGGATTGGTTCCTCCTGACAAGATGTCCAAAATACGTAAGCTTCAGTCTAGCCATCCTTGCTTCCAAAGAGCACTCTGGTTGCACTTCTTCTTTTACAGATCTGTTGGTTCTTTTGGCAATCCATGCTATATTCAATATTCTTCTCTACCACCCTAATTCAAAAGCATCAATGCTTCTTTTGTCTCCCTTATTCAATGTCCAGCTTTCACAACCAAATGATGTGACTGAAAATACCATGGCATGAGTCAGGTACACCTTCATCTTCAATGTTACATCCTTACTTTTCAACACTTTAAAGAGGTCTTTTGCCACAGCTTTTCCCAATACAATATGTCTTTTGATTTCTTGACTACTACTTTCATGGACTGCTGCTTCTGTTGAATGCTGCTTCCATGGGTGTTGATTATAGAACCAAGTAAAGCAAAATCTTGGAGAACCTCAGTGTTATAGTCTCCATTTATCGTGAAGCTGCATACTGACCCAGTTGTAAGAGTCTTTGTTTTGCTGATGTTGAGGCACAATCCATACTGAAGGATGTGTTTGTTGATCTTCATCAGTTAATGTTTTGAATCCTCTTCCTTTCAGCAAGCAGAGTTGTGTCATCTGCATAACGCAAGTTGTTAATGAGTCTTACTCCAATTAAGATGCCACAGTATTTTTCATAAAGTCTTTGATATCATGCCATAGCTCATCTGGTCTTTGATCATTAGAGTCTAACACATCAAACCTGTTGTTGAGGTGGTCTCTGAACTCAGGTGGGATATAGCCAAGGTCATACTTTGGCTGTTGTACACTAGTTCTAATTTTCTTCAGTTTCAGTTTGAACATGCATATGAGCAATTGATGGTCTATCCACAATCAGCATCTAGTCTTGTTCTGACTTTTGATGTTTCTGTAGCCTTTTTCCACGAATGTAGTCAGTTTGGTTCCTATATGTTCCATCTGGTGAATTTCATGTGTATAGTCATCATTTATGTTAGTGAAAAAAAATGTATTTGCAATGAAAAGGTCATTGGTCTGACAAAATTCTATCATGCAATCTCCAGCATTATCTCTGTTACCAAGGCCACATTTTCCAACTACTAAGCCTTCTTCTTTATTTCCAACTTTTGCATTCTAGTCACAAGTAATTATCATTACATCCTGTATCCTACAGGGAACATCCTACATTACATCCTACAATGAACTACATTGCATGTTCAATCTAGTTCAGATTGTAGAAACTGTTAAAAATTGTCCCTAACTTCATTTGTAGCCTTAGTGGTGTGTAAATGTGAATAATAATTATATTAACTGGCCTCCCTTGCAAGTGTATGGATATTATTCTATCACTGACAGCATTGGACTTCAAAATAGATCTTGAGATGTCTTTTTAAATGGTGAATGCAACCTCATTTCTCTTTAAGTTGTCATTCCTGACAGAGTAGATCTATATGATTACCTGATTCAAAATGGCCCATGCCAGTCCATTTTAGCTCACTGATGCCTAGAATGTCAATGTTTATCCATTCCATTTCCCTTTTGATGATTTCTAATTTTCCTAGATTTATAGTACATACATTCTACCTTCCAATTATTGATGGATATTTACAGTTGTTCTTTCTCATTTTGTGTTGTGCCACATCAGCATATGGAGGTCCCTGGGGCTTTACTCCATTATTGTCATTTGTTGTTGTTGTTGTTAGATGCTGTTGAGTCGTGTCTGACTCATAGTGACCCTTATAGGGTTTTCAATGGCTGATTGTTTCGGAATTGCCTCAGGAGTGGATTGCCACATCCTTTTCCCATTTTTGTGGTGCTGGGAATCGAACTGGGGGCCTCAGATCAGATACTGCAGAGCAGCTCTCTACCAACTGAGCTAAATCCCAGCCCATTCTTTTCATTTAGGTAGGCTCTATTTTGAGAAGGCCACTCTTCCTCAGTTGTCTTTTGAGTGCCTTCTACCATGCAGAGCTCATCTTCTGGCATTATATCTGACACTGTTTCTTTGTTATTCATAGGGTTTTCAATGGCTAATTTTGGGGGGAGTAGGGTAGCCATGTCCTTCTCCCTAGTCTGTCTTAGTTTGGAAGTTCAGCTGAAACCTATCCACCATGGATGACCCTGTTGGTATCTGTAGTACTGGTGGAATAGCTTTTAGCATCACAGCAACATGCAAGCTCCCACAGCACAGCAAACTGACAGACTCTTGGGGGGACTAATATTAATGGGTGCCAGATTAGTAACAGACTTTGTTTCCAACCAATATCATTTAAACTTTTCAATGTCTCATTAGGTTGGATATTTTTATTGCCTTTTTCTTTTTCTTTGTCTTTTTCTTCTTCTTCAGTACTAGGCGGTTGAATCCAAGGCCTCAAGCATGCTAGGCAAGTGCTCTACCACTGAATTGTACTTCCAGCTCCTTTTTAAAAATTTTGTATTTTGAGATAGGGTCTCACTAAGTTGCACAGGCTACCTCTTCTTTGAACTTGTTACCCTCCTCTCTCAGCTTTCTGAGTGGCTGGGATTATAGGCACACATCATGGCACCCAGCTTATTAATATCTTTTTAAAGAAGAGGAAAGCAAGGTGAAAAGAATTAGCAACTGCATGCTAGGTGATACATCACAACAAGCTACTCAACATTCCAGGCCTTTAACACAATGGTTCTGGTCCAGTTATCTAATCAGAGGTCTTATTAAAATGTGTCCTGGGCCTGCTTTTATAAAAGCACCTTTATGCCCTTTAGTAAGTGTCCAGGGACTTTGATGGAGAGATCTCTTGATGAGTCCCTTTGAGGTGGTCAACACCTTCAGATATATTATCAGTGACACCATCAGTTTCTTTTTAATCTGTTGAAACAAAGTGTCCCATCTTTGATGTTAGGCTCTCAATCCTAATCCTCATTTTTACCTAGGGCACGGTACATTTAGGGTGGTGAACTGCCACATGGAAAGAGGCTCCACATGTGCGTCCCCATCATCACCTTCCTTCCATTTGAACCCATTTGTCTTCTACCTGATGTTTGTGTCATCACCCTTGGGCATATGATACTCAAGAGAGGATGATCCAGTCTCCCTATTCAGAATTAAGTAAGTAAAGAAAGAAGATAAGTCAAAAAAACAATACAAGCAGAAACCTCAGAGAATCACTCTCATCCCACCTTAAACCCAGGTCCTGACATTGCCTCACCCCTCACACTTGACCCTAATTACACATCACATCAAGCTTTCATTTACTCCATTCTTTTCCCCACCTCCCGCTTCCCCCATTAATGAGGCAGTGTTGCTCTGGTGTGATCTAGGTGGGTCTTCCAAGCCCTTCTCCTCCTCTTCCCACTTTGAGCTGGTCTCATTCTCTGCCTCATTCATTCCCTTTGGTCCAAAGTGTCTGTTTCTTCTATACAGTATTTCCATGCAGTATTTCAACACTGAGAATAGAGTTGATCTCCTTTTCTCTCCCAAGTAAAGCACACAGTTTCTTCAAGACTAAAAATATCCAAAACTGAAAAAGAAAATATATAAATGTGGAAAAGTTCCCTCACCTTATTTTTTATTGTGAACATCTTCCCACATCAATCAATTTTCTGAAGCATCCTTTTTAATGTTTTGAAATTCACTTATATCTCCCTGTCTTCCCACTGTGGGCACTTATGTTCTCTCCAGTTGTTCAGCATAATGAGTATGTCACCTAAATCAGTAAACACAAGGCATGATTTCTAAATCATTAGAAATGCAGCCTGATCAGTAGGGAAGAGGCCCCCCCCAAAGGCCTGTTATGCAGCTTTATTTTCTGTGTGTGCTTGGGGTAACCCTCCTGCTGAGAGTATCTGCTGTCCTTGGCTTATAGTCATCACTTTGAAACCTATTAGTTGGGAATGAACTTGGGAAAAGGGCTTGGGAGCTAGTAAACCTTGACATTTGTTTTCAAAAAGTCACTTTTATTATATATACCCCTTCTCATCAGTTTAAACAAAAGCTGGTAAAATTTAACCAAAGTGTTAATGAATAATTTGTGAAAATTCTTCCTGGGAAATCAGAAAGGCAATTGAGTTTCTTTTTCCAAATTTTAAAAATTATAATTAACATAGGTCAATTAGTTGATTGTACAGATTAGTAGATTTCACCTTGACATTTCCACACACGTGTATATATTGCACAGTGATCATGTCCACCCTCCCTTTTCCTACCTTCTCCCACTGCAACTGAGTTTCTATTGTAAATTTGTAGTTTATTGGGCCAGCAGCTGATCTGAGCCTTAGATCTCCTGGTGCTTCTTTCTTTGCACCTGTAGCCTTTTTCCTACAGTTATAGAAGGTTACAAGAGGCATAAATTGTCATTTTATCCCAACATTTTATTGGAATACAGACATCATGATGATGAGGGAGGAGGAAGAGGATGTTGGCAGTGGTAACACAAGTATTCAGTGAGTGAGCACTGACTTTGGCCAAAGCATTCATCCTACTGGCCAAAACTTCTAGTCCAGAAATAATACTACAGAGCAGAGGCACAGGATAATCACAACTGGAGTCTCCTCAGAGGAAATAGGGGGACTTAGTGCTTGCCCTGCCTCCTTGCAGTGTGATCCAGCCTTGTATCCATTCTACTCTTATTTCCATAAAGAGTAGACTTCCCTTAAAGAGTAGACAGCTTCTCAGCAATTAAAAAGCAACCCTTGAGGATTAAACTGAACTTGAAGCAAAGGTTGATACATCTCCTTTTAGACAGAAGAAAACTGAAATTTTCCTCCAAAATCCTAGGGACATGGGCTGGTATATTACCCATCACTCCAATGTGTCCAGCATTCAGACATAGATGTTGTTGTTGTTAGGTACTGTTAAGTTGTAGATAGGAACTAATTTTAATGCAATAGTAGTAACAGAGCCCGGTGGACGATCAGATATTGATTTGAGGATCTTTCCTTGTGACTAGAATTAGAAATCTTTCCAGCAAAAGACACCTGAAGGACAATTGTATACTCTCCCAGAGGCAATTGCCAGGCTTTCTGCAATTCTTGCCACATTTCCATCCATTCTGGATCATGATCCTCTCATAAAACTTTGGGCTGTACTTTAAAGTGTCATTTTTATTTAAAGTGTTTTTATTCAAAGCCCACTTTCAACTAACAAGACAGGGATCTATGGTATAAACAAGAGGCAAACATAGATTTGGGGAGAATATAGTGGTTCCCAGGTTGTGTGGTTTAAGGGGCACCAGAAAGACTCCATTCTGTCTCCCATCAGGTGTGCTCACTGCTTGCACTAAAGAACTTCTCTACCTTTGAGTCTTAACGTCTTACAACTTCCACAGTTAGCAAAGTACTCTAGCATTTCTGTTAAACACATAATTTATGTAAAATGTAAACACATAATCTCTAGAAAGTTTTTCCTTAGTGGGAATTTCTAATGGATTCTTGACTCCAGGGGTTGAGAGTCAAATATTCCAAGTGCTATGGTTAGGAACTGTCACCCTAAGGAATCATGTGTTAAAGGCTCTGTTGTCAGCCTGTAATGCTATTGGAGGTGGTGGAACCTTTAAGAGGTGTGGCCTAATGGGAGGAAGTTAGGTTAGTAGGGGTGTGCCCTTGAAGGTATTTGGGATCCCAGCCCCTTTCTCTCTCTTTCTTTGCTTCTTGGCTGCCATGAGGTTGGCAGCTTTGCTCTATCATGTGTTCTCCATTGTGGTGTTCTGTATCACTTTAGGCCCAAAAGCTGTAAAGCTAACTGACCATCCACTGAAATCATGAGTTAAAATAAACCTTTCCTCCTTATAAGTTGTTTTGTTGTTAGGTGCCATCAAGTCCGACTCATAGCGACCCTCATAGGGTTTTCAATGGCAGATTGTTTCGGGATTGCCTTGGGAGTGGATTGCCACATCCTTCTCCCATTTTTGCAGTGCTGGGAATCGAACTCCGGACCTCAGAGACTGCAGCGTAGCGCTCTACCAACTGAGCTAAATCCCAGCCCCTATAGGTTGTTTATGTTAGGTATTTTGCTATAACAGAACACTAACTAACACACAAGGATTTTCTCTTAAGTAGGAAAAGTGCAAATACTTTTCTTAATCCTTAGACATATATCCCTCACAGTTGCAGCCCTAATATTAAAGAAGAGAAATAGCTTTATTTTGCAATTATTGAAAGTAAGGAGTTCTTCCTGAATTTCTTTTCCCTTCATTAAAAAAAGTCCCCAAATTTTGCCATCCAGAAGAAAACTTCACATTCTGATTTCATTTATAAAGGTAATATGTATCTCTTTGTATGGTTACACTATAAATGACTTAATTCTCTATTTAGATAGTTCTCTAATGTAAAAATACTGTGATGAACATTTGTGCCTACATCTCTATTTAGTAGTTCAAGAGATTCCAAGAAGTGGAATTTCTGGGTCAAAGGAAGTACACATTTAAAGTTTTGATAAAACAAGTTAAGTTCCCCCAAGAAAACTCACAGTAATTTGTACTTCCACTAGCACTATATGAAATGTTTATATCAGTCCATCCCTCCCAATATGAGTATTAGCACTCTTTTTAGTCTTGAGGATCAATACTTCCTGACATCTTACAGGATCTCCTATAATACTGTATTTGCATTTCTATACCTGAGAGGTGCTGCAGTGCCCTTCTCAGTTTATCCATAGGTGTCCACTTCCTTCCTCTGTGTCTGAGGGAACAAGAATCGACCATTAGGATCTGTACCTCCCAACTCTCAGGGCCACATTTGGGAATATGCAGAGAGCCACACTTCTTTCCTCTGTCCTGCTGCTAAGGTAAGCTGGCTTTCCATTACAACACACTTCCAGCTCCAGAAGGTGCTCATTCAAATTCTCTAATTCATCACAGTGACTGAAAGATAATTCATCACTGCTCATGTTTTGGCTATACAAAATAAAGTCTTTCTGTACCCCAATTCTGCAATTAACATGTGATTTGGGGGGGATGGGGACATAAAATGTGAACTTTACTAAGCACCCCTGAGTGAAAGAAGGGGTTCTGATTTATTTTAAATTCCTTTCCATTATGATATCCTGCTAGCTGCCTGACACAGAGTGAACACCCCACCATAAGTAATTCTGCTCTTTCTCCTTAAAAGATTTGATTGGGTTGATAGGCACCAGCAAGGATTTCTCATATTGGTGGGATACCTTTTTCCAGCAAATTAAGTACCAAACCAATTTATGCCTTTAACCAATCTTCCTTCCCCCACCCCATAATGTAACATAATAGTCATGAGTTAGAAAAACATATGGAGAGAGGTTATGAGAAGCAATGAGTTTCAGAACATATTGTCTGCCAGCGTAAGCTGGCTTTATGAGTGTATACAAATTCCCATTCTTGTTTTCTCTGGAGAAAACAGGCTGGTACATACTGCTCCCAGCTGCATTGTGAGATCAGCTCTATCTTCCAGGTCTCTCCCCTGAACACTTGCTATTGTTAAGTGTCATCAAGTCTGACTCATAGTGACCCTCGTAGGGTTTTCAGTGGCTAATTGTTTTGGTATTGCTTTAGGAGTGGATTGCCCTGTCCTTCTCCCATTTTTGCTGTGCTGGGGATCAAACCCAGGTCTTCCAAGAGAGTGCAGCACAGCACTCTACCAACTGAGCTAAATCCCAGCCCCCAGTCTTTCTCAAATAATCTGTTGGTCCACCTAATGTTTCTAACCAGTGCACTGATATAAGAAATGAAGGTGTTTTATTCCCTCTGAAGAGGACACAGTGTGAGAGGCAAGCCTTTTAGAAGGGTCACAGAGGGCTATGGATTTTTGCTGGTTGTAAATCAAGCTGTTGATAAAAAGCAATGAGCTTTCCGGGAAGGTGCGATTTAAAGTAGCCCTGACCCACGATATGGCGAATATACAGCACATTAAATAAGAGGCAGTGGTCACCTGGGCTTCAGCTGGGTGGCTCCAGTAATTTTTAAAAGTTTTTTATTGAAGACTTCAGGGAGTACTTTTAAATTATGATCTTTTGAAGGAAGTACTTCATTGCTGGGCACTAGAGGAAAACTGTTGGAGTATGTGGTCTTCAGAGGACTCTCCTCCAGCTTTGCTTTGAGTTCATATCCTCTCTTCTCCAAAAAGGAAGAACCTATTGGTTTAGTGCAGTGCTACCCAACTTTTTGAACATACATTGTATTTAGATAAATATAAAATTTTCATACATATATCCCTACAGAGATTCCCATCATCATCTTCTGCATATCCCCACCAGCCTAGGAAAACTTACCTAGCTTTTACCTGTAGTTGTTTTTATTATAAAAATAATAAAAGATTATTTTTTATTTGTCAAATGTCTTCAAATATTAAAAATAACTTTTCAAACTATATACTTCTCCCCAGAGTGGGGAGATCCCCACAGAGTGGATAATGACTATCCCATAGGATCAAGAAACAGCATATTCCTCACACTCACTAGTCAAGACTCCTTTTCCTGTCCCTTTTCTGCACACCATTCCTGCAGTAAAGATCATGGCCAAAGGCTCTGGGGTCATTTATGCTTTAGTATGAATCTATATTTTTTTGTCACTTCTTTGGAGACATAAGGCAGAGTAAACCTTATCACTTTGGTACAATGTGAGCTTTACTGAGCAGCCACAGTGATAGAGGAGATTGTTTTATTTTCCTTTCCATTATCATTTCTGGCTAGTTTTCTGATACACAGTTAGCCAACACAGAGGCAACACCTCACCAGAGGTAACTCGTTTTTTCTTTCTTAGAAAATTCAGTTGGATTAATAGGTGTTGAAAAGAACTTATCATATTGGTGCAGATTAGAAGTGAAAGGCTTCTGACTGAGGGAGTATCCACTCAAAGTGGGAGGTTGGACTCCCAAAAGTCATAGACTTTGCAGAATCCAGAAACCACTCAGACACACTGATTCAGCATCTCTGGATATGCAGCCTGAGAACTTTCATTGTTACAGAGTTCACCAGATGACTGATATACATCCAGATTTGTAACTAACAAATCAGCCACATTTTTCTTGGCTACCCCAAAATATTTTTGCATCCTAATCACATCTTAACAGTTCTCCACATTGTAAATCTCACCTTCCCATTGAAAAATCCAAGTAAACCATTTTTACAGCTTCATTTGCTACTAAGATGAGGGCAAGTGACAGGTTCTGCCATTCAGATGCATCTCTGTAAGGTTTGGATTCAGAAAGAGCTACTGAAAGAAATAGCTTGGGACATTTTCACTAGCACAAAGGCAAAGCTTTATTTTTATTTACTTATATGTTTATTTTTTAAGGTACTAAGGACCCAACCAGCTAGCCAAGCATTCAACCATTAAGCTATATCCCTAGCTCGAGGCAGTGCATTTCTGAAGTTGGCAATGTTGGCTGCCACTCTTAAATTATAGTAAAAGCTATGTTGTTCTGGGGTCCATGATGCAGCAGCTCCCAATTCAGCAATGAGATTCTAAATGTTATTCCTAACAGCTCAATCTTGGCCATGCATTGTAATTGCATAAGGAGCTTATTTAAAATACTAGCATCTAAGCTGGACATGTGGCATGAACTTATAATTATAGCACTTGGGAGGCTGAGGTAGGAGGATTTTAAATTTGAGGTCAACTTGGGGAATATAGCAGGCCTGGGCTACATAGTGAAGCCCTGTCTCAAGAAAACCCAAAACAAAAAATGAACAAAAAACAACTAGCACCTGGATTCTATCACAGATAGTCTGATTTATGGTATATAGTATGGGCGTTAATTCCTTGGTGATTCCAATGTGTAGCCAAGTTTGAGAACTTCTGGACTTGAGCCTCTACCTCTTTCCTTCCAACAACAATTGAGTAAATTTCTTCTCAACTAAAATAGCTAGAGTAGCTATTTTAGACATAGCTGCTGTCTTCAAAGAAGAATCCTTACCAGTAAAGATTCCTAAATTCCCTTCCATCTCTGAAAATATGGGATTTTATGATTTTTTTGAGGTGTTTAAGTTGTTGGTGGAATATCAAGGCACTTCAGTAGTCAAAAATAGTCTCTTCAATGAATGCTGCTGAGTTAACCAGATAACCTCATGCAAAAGAATGAAGATGGACACCTACCTCATACCATATATAAAAAGAATTAAAAGTAGATCAAAAACCTAGCTGAAAGAGCTAAAATTATAAAATACTTAGAAGAACACATATGTATAAATCTTCTTGACCTAGGATTTATTAATGTTATCTTGTATATGACACCAAAAGTGCAAGCAACAAAAGAAAAAATAAATATCTTTGGTAGTACCAAAATTAAAAACTTTGGTGCTTCAAAGGATACCATGAAAAAATCATAAAGAAGCCAGGCATAGTGACACATGCCTGTAATTCCAGCAACTTTGGAGGCTGAGGCAGAAGGATCTCTAATTCAAGGCCAAAAACACCCTGCCAACTTACCATGATCCTATCTCTATATAAAAAATCAAAATAGGGGATGGGAGTGTGGCTCTGTGGAGTACTTGCCTAGCATGTCTGTGGCCCTGGGTTCAACCCCTCAGTACTACAAAAAAAAAAAAAAAAAAAAAAAAAAAAAAAAAAAAAAAAAAAAAAAAAAAAAAAAAAAAAAAAAAAAAAAAAAAAAAAAAAAAAAAAAAAAAA